>JAWQRJ010002808.1:0-12939 GCA_033557515.1 Diorygopyx duplodentatus | reverse complement strand
GTCACAATGTATGTTGAAATTGTTGCCTCATTTACTTCTTGGCAGTAGTCTGCTAATAAAAGTATCACTTTTTAAATATACCCAGAAAAAAAAACCATTGGTGTCATGTCTGGAGATCGAGGAGACATTCAATCTGCTCTCTTCGACCAATCCATTGTTCTGGAAAAATTCTGTTCAAATACCCTCGAACTTGCAGACCAAAGTATGCTGGGGCACCATCTTGTTGGAGCCACATATGTGGATGCACAGTGTGTTGGTTTGTTGGATTTGGGTTAATCATTTTTATTGCTGGTACAATTTGATTTTGTAATAGCTCCAAGTAGCCTGCAGATGTTCCATGTATAAAAAAACGGGCCAATGACGTTACCATCTAATATTACACACTACACATTAACCTTTTGTGGGTACTGCGTGTGAACCTCTAAATTTACATGTTTACAGAATCGTATAATCTCGGTCTTCCTGAAATTGGGCGATTTTTTATACTTCTTATTTCCTTAAATAGTTGAACTGTTCTTGATGCTGCAAGCCTAGTAATTGATGATCTGTTTGGATGATTATTAATAATTTACGTTCGATTACATTTCGATTAACACGTTCGATTTCAGTAAAAATATTTTTTTAATTTAACTCGAAATGTCATTCTATTTTAAGCTTGACTAGATTGCTATGGAAGCTAAACCTTATTTTACATTAATTGAAGTAAATTACCACTTATTTCTAAAAATACCGATGGTCAGATTGCAAGAGAACCATTTCTCATTGATTCAATTTGTTTTAGTTGGAAGTTCTTTAGTCACGAAAAGCTATTTGTGTGAGGTATTATTAACAACAGGCCAAAAAGAAGATACTATTTTAGTGTACTATAAACTGCACAACAACCTTAAACTAAAAAACTAAACAACCTTATCATGGAGCCTACTATTTTTCTAAAACAAGTACCTTTCAAATGATACCAATATCAACATATCTTGCCATTTAAAAAAAAAACAAGATGGCGGTGTTTCACAAGAGCCCAAAGCAATAAACAAATGAGATTTCTGTTACATGATTTTAGAAGCGTTTTTTATAAACCATTTAAATTTTGTAAACCATTATCAAATATCAAATTTATATCTCAAACCGTGTGCACATAATTCCACTTGGCGCAATACATATGATTTACATTTTATCAAATAATTTCACATTATAAGTAGAAAATTATTGATTATTTTTTAAATCTATCAAGGTCATTTTATTTTATTCAAACAAGACATGTTAGCAAATATTCACAGTATTTTTGCGCTTGGTAGAGTGGTAAAGACAACAATGTTTTATTTCATTTAGTTCCCTGGATATTAAATTTTTGTCGTGGATCCAAATGCCATTTTTGTTGACTAATGTCAACACTGAAACTGTGGGGCTTAAATCAGGCATATGTTCCATAAAGTGGTCTTTAAATTCTGCACAGAATTCAAAAATGCAACAATGTATAAAAATATCTGGTGTGAAACACTCACACGACGTTCTCTCACCACCTAAAAAAATTGCCAGAAATAGTAACGGAAGTATTCAATTTCGAATACCCTGTATCAAATTATTTCATAATGGTAACATCAAAGATATTAATATCTTCGTAAAATTTTGGCTTGCTGAGATATTATTTGAAAACAAATTTTGGGCGCCATCTGTGGGCCGGCATAATTCCTTTCAGAAGCACTTTAGTTTATTGTTTTTTGACCATATAATCACGTCCCGGAATTTCGTGAATCATTTTCAAAGCACTCTGTACAACCTAATGAAACTGAATTCCCGTTTGTATTCAGGTATTCATAAAGTTACAACCTTTGTATAAATTTTATTGGTTTTTTTTTACCACAAGGTACTTTATTTTTATGCGAACAATATATTCATTCTAGTTTGTGCGCTGTTTTCTAAAAAAAGGCAATAAAACGGAATTGATTCATACATATTTCATAGCTGAACCATTCGGGGTGTATTTTTTTTGCGAAAAAGAGCATCGGGAATATATTTTTTCGTATGAAAGTAGAGCCTTTGTTATTGCTTTGCATTTTTTTTTCAATGAAATAATGGCTTAACATTTGGAAAATTGCTAGTTGTTACCGGTAGGTTATAGTTTACGTTAGCGCATTGTAAATAAGGGTGTAAATATGGATGTAAATATAGGCAGTACCTGGTATACCAAGCTATCGCTCGGTATATTAGGTACTCCGAGCTTCACTCCTACTTTCAGTGTTCGTCTCAGTTTACATCTATTATAAGTTTACCTTAATGTAAGATTCCTTTTGTTTTATTTCTAAAAATGAAGAAAGATTAAATTCCTGATTTACCGAGAATTGCTGGGTTTCCTAAGTAGTATTAATCATTTCGATAGCTATTCTTTGATTCAATTTCTACTATTAACAATTCTTATCAACGTTCAGAAGAGGAGACATGCCAAAAATATGAAGAAAATGTTTAAGGGAAGTCACTTTTCGTCGTTGAGATACATCAAGTACACGAAATATTATAATACTGTACTTATATCAATGATACTTCATGTTCAAAATATGCTCTTTTTGCATTTTAGACATATTCCTACCTTTTCAAATGCCTGTTTATAAACTTACCAAGCCATTTCTTGAATATTTTAAAATTGACTTTATTTGTCTGTTTATGAATACTTTAATTTAATTTAATTTTAAATTTGACACTTTCCTTCTGCTATCTTTTCACTCACTACATACTCATTAATCTAAAACTACCTAACAACTGCTTAAAAATTGCACTTTATGTTATTTATAAAGAGTGATATCTAGACACCTACATAAAAATGATATATTTGTTTAATCCTAAATTAATAATAAATTATAAACCTACATCTAAAATAGATAACCGGTATATCAAGTGTTTACTAGGCATATACTGTTATGTTTCTAAAAATTGAATAGCTGTAAGCCTTTTATCTACATTCCGTTTTTTCTTCTAAAATAATCAACTATGAAGCAATTTAATTTTTATTAACGTGTTCTGCTATATTGAGTTACAGAACTTTTCTCATTTTATATTCGTATATCACTGAGGATGCTTGATATTAGCTAAGTATGTTTGTTTTGGTGTAAACTTTGGATCTTTGCCGAGTTTTCCAAATATGTCGCGGTACTTTATATATCTAGGGACTTTAATGGATCCTATAACACTCCTACTGTCACCTTAACAGCTAGCTATCAGCGCTAACCTTAAAATGTTTACATCAATTTATGAAGAAAATTGCGTTAAAATCGGCACATAAACACAAATCTGGTTACTTTCAGACATTTGCCGCGTAGACCTATCGATAGGAGCGATTTTCGGGTTCGAATCTATTCAACGCATTCGGTTTATCCGATGCCCCCCAGAGTGCGGTTACCTTGAGTTGAGACACGCTTTTTTTCCATTGTTTCGGTAAAAATTACCGGTTTTCAAACACTCAAAAGCGATGTAAAATTATTTTACTGAATGTATATCACAATCGATTCCGGCACCGGATTATTGAAATCCTGCAAATATCGACCGGCAACTTAAAGCCGTCTTGGAGGCAATTAATTACTTACAATACTTAATAAGGAGAGGAAATTATATACAATACTTAATAAGGAAATTCTACCGGAAATGTTCCGCTAAATTCCAAAAGTCGATCCACGATATGTATAGTGTCACAAACAAAGCGCCAGAGATCAATTAAAATCGTTTTCGCAAAGGCACGTACAAACACGTCTCGGTTACAAAATGCGTTTCAGCAATGGAACAAAACGAACTGTGGTCAACGAAATTTAACCTCTAGAATTAGTGGAAAAATGGCGCACATTTTCTCATTTCAAATATAAGAATGCCTCTACATTCCAAAATACAAATTACAAGATACTGAGGTGATGTGCTGTGAAATGTTGTAGTCGAATTGGATCCTTTATCTGGCAAAACGTTTAAAATATTGTAGACATATACACTTCTCTATATCAAATAGATTTATTAGAGTATATTCATTAGAGTGCCATACTTGTGATGCAATATACACAGGACAGACAGGAAGAAAACAAGAACAAAAAAATTGTGCATTCGGAAGACATTTTTTACACGAATTTATATTTAATCCTATAATAAATTCAAAAATATTTCAAATAGATCAAATTAAAAATAAATTTGTACAACCAATATACAAATCATAACTACATAACAAATGCGAGAAACTGTGAAATGAGACACAATTAATAAAAGCGTATAATACAATCAAGAACATACCAGAAAAAACAATATAAAATATAAAACAATGTTTTATATATAAAAACATTTAAAAACACGACACACACACGGGGATAATAAATACAAAAACAAACACCAAAATTAAAAATCAACAAAACGCCATTTGACAACAAATTAACCTCCAAATCTGCAAATTTTGGAGAATACGACAACGTTTGACATACAAGAATGAGAACCGAGAAAGTAAAGAATTTGAGACATATTACAGTTAATTTATTTGTTTATTCATAATATTGCTAATGAATAATTATAGAAATGAGTCATTGTTTGTTGATTGTAGTACCCCTGAAGACGGATATGTGATAAATAAAGTAACAGCAAATATTTAAAAAAGTTAAAATCGCAACGAAATGCAAATAATTTTTTTTTGATATTGTTCAACATAGTGCTGATTGATTTGAACAAACATACAAACACAAACAAACATATAAACAAACATACAAATAAACATACAAACACACATACAAGCAAACATACAAACAAACAAACTTACAGAGAAGACTAGCGCGTTTAATAGTATAAGATGTTGACATGTGAAATACCTTGTGTATGAGAATTACCAAATAAATAGTATTATTATTATGATCTTCGTTAATTCTTCAATTTTACAGAAAACATTCATAAAACAAGTAATAACTATCGAATCATTTTAAGAACGTTGTATTCCATTCAGGGAAATTTACAAATTCCCAAAAATACGAACAAAACCGTTTTTTACATCGCAACCACTATTCTAGTTACAATATTATGTTACTATGGACCTTACAAAATTATTGGTTACTATGTACCCTTCCTTATTTTCAGACACCTGGTGGAGAACGGTGGTACATAAGTAAATTAGAACTGACTGTGAGCAAAGAGTTGGAGCCATATCGTCATCTAAAAACGTTTGGTATGTTGTCTTGTCTTTTCCTGGTTATATTTGTTACTTAATTATTTGCGTGTATTCTTTCAGAGAAGACTTTCAAACTCGTTCACAAACGGATGCTTTTCCCAACACCAGTGGGCAACTCGTTTTCCTGCGAGGAATCTGTGATAGATCTGGAGTCGCCGGACGAAGGCTTCCTCAAGCAAGGGCTGCGCGGCAAAATTTTCTTAAGGGCATTCCAACTGCAGCCTTTCATGTTCAAGGGAACGAACTTTGGGCCACCGTTCAGTTGCAACGCGCAGCTGGGCTTTCGAGATGAAACTGCACCCATTGCTGTTGGATCTACGTTGGCAGTTGCGGTGCTGCTCACGGTGGCTGGTTACGCGGTTTACAGATACTTCAAAGTGAAGAAAGTGCAATACAATACTATGGAATAAGGTTACATATTCGTGGAAATTGTTGCTGTTAGTTGTTATTTTTTTGGTTCCTTTTTCATAGTATTGTTGTATTAGATGACACTAAGAATCACATTTGTTCACTAAAGAAAACATGGTCAGACCGAATTATTACTACCCTTTTGTGTACCTACGTACCCGTAAAAATTTAAACAACTATCCATCAATGGGAGACGATATAATTATTCAGTCTGACGTACACAAACTTGTTAAATTTTTAATATGATGGGCTATATGTACATTATAGGATGTTGTGTATTGTAAGGATGAGAGGAAACTTGAAGGGCCCCATACACGACTTTAATGTAACAAAATTTAGTTACATGTCCCCATTTTAGTGAACTGTTTACTCAAGTGAATACATATACACCAGTCATGCATTAATTAATTAAACGAAAGTTGGTTAGCGTTTCTGCAACATCATCGTACAATTTCTATATTCCTGCAGAACGTTTGTTCTTGCAACAACATCTAAGAAACACTCGGAGTGTATAGCTGAAATAATGTCTTAAGTCCCAGACGATTTGTTATTATATTGACTTAAGGGAAATTTTGTATTCGCTTTTTTGGTAAAAATATAAGAGTAAATGAAAATTGGTTGCGTTGAATTAGTAGAAACTAAATATACTTTTGTATGTTTTGCGTCGTTATAAGTAAAAATGTAAATAGATACTTAATGCATCACCTATTTAATTTTGCAAAACTCAAATTTGACTTTTATATACCGGATCAAATCACTAAAAAGGGTGAGTAGATAAATAGAAGATAAATCGACGATGGAACGATTGTCCATTGGTTGATTTATTTTCTGCACGGCAAGTCGTTCAGAGAATTTTTGAGGTTTCTGAATTTAAATATGAAATCAAAAATTCAATATTCACCAAAAGCGGATTAGACATAATAAGCTGAAAAATTTGAAGCTCTTCAAATTCAAGCTTAACAATACTGTCAATATCCTTATTCACAGTTTGTTGATATACGATTCATACTCCTCCGTTTTATCCTCCAGTAGTCTAAATAATGGGATGGTATAAGGGTGCTTCCAAGTTAATACTTCTATGTCAAAAGCTCTTCCCTTTCACCTTATTGCTCGTTGATATACAATCTATACTTCCCCTTCTTTTCCAGTAGTCTGAATAACAAGATGGTGTAAGGATGGTTCCAATTTGTATATGTTATCCTCAAAAAAACACAAGTTAAATATTAACTGTAAAAATAATTAGTTGAATTAGAATTAATGTGGATGTTTTTACGTATTTTTTTCTATAATTTTTTTAATTTAAAGTACTTATTCAAATTTTATTTATTTAAATGATTGTCAACATAAGCTGCCGCGGTGTAAGTTAATTTGCACCAGACCGACCATTTCTTACCTTATGGATTGGTGGATTGATGGTCCGGGCATAGGTTCACCCACGGGTCCCTCGTCCACTTCCATCTTTTCGAAGACCCCTTCCTTCTCGCTGCTGGAAAAAGGTCTCTATATTTGCAATCTATAAAGTTGGGTTGCGCACTTCCACCCCTAGCCGCAGCCAATTGTGTTTAAATTTACTCTTCTTTCTTGACAGCAAAAAAACTTAAGTTAGCTTACTATCAACAAGGTGATAAGCATCGTTTACACAGAACAATATTTCACTAATTCCTGTTTACACAAATCAATAAATAAATAAATATTCTTCTTTCCCTTAAACATTGTTTTGTTCAGTTTCTGAGCATGTCTTGTTAATAGAATAATTGCTAAATTACTAGACCTTTTTTGTCGTAGATTTTATAATTTTCACGATTGCATTCGTACATCGACAGTTATAACTGAATTACAGAAAACAAAAAAATTGGCTCAATTTTGTCAAATCAAAATATATCCTAGGTGGAATTACACTTGCTCGGTAAGCCGAAGAAATCTACATTGCATGTCATTAGCTTCCGTAGTTCCGAAGAAATCGAAAGTTGATGACACCACGTATCGAATTAAAAGCCGCGTTCACCGGCTTCGCACGCTAAAGCACCGCCCCACCTTGTTTGTCTCTTGCATGCGACGTCCGAGGCTACTTTATATAGACGACCGCGCGACAAACCCGCAGTTCTTGCGCCGGTTTTCAAATAGCTCCGCGACCATGGATCGCCAGACCAGTTTCCTGTGCGAGTACTTCGGCTTCATCTTCATCAGCTACTGCGCGATACAAAACTCCGTCGACCTGGACGTGAGCAACGCCCTAAAGTTCAAACGCAACACCGACAGGTTCGAGATCGACTTCGAATGGACGTACGTCAACTTCACGTGGCCCACCCCCGACGACTACAAGAACGCCATCGAAACGGGCCGATACGTCCCGGAGGACAACGCCATAGCCGGCGTGAAGATCTACAAGGGATACGTCTACTTGGCCATGCCGAAATTAAGAGATGGGGCTGCCGTAACTTTGGGGTACGTCGCGCAGAATTCCAAAGGAAGGAAGAACGTCCTGGTGAGACCGTATCCCACTTGGAGGATGCACAGTGGCAGCAACTGTGCCACGCTCCAAAACGTTCAGAGCATGGAAATAGACTCCAGGGGTGTCATGTGGATCTTAGATGGAAACAGGTTCAATAATCACACTAAGTGTCCCGCAAAGTTGGTGCTATTAGATTTGGAAAACAGAGGTAAACTGATGCACATCTACGAATTTTCCGAGGAGCTTTCCTCTTCACGTGGAGGATTCCTAAATGATATTGTAGTGGACGAGAGCGATGGCGGATTTGCTTATATCACCGAAGCCAGTTCCAATGACCCCGGTTTGATTGTGTATTCAAGGTCCCAAGATAAAGCGTGGAAGTTAAGAGATAAGACTATGTTTGCTGAAATCGAAGCTTCCAACTTCACCGTGGATGGTTACATTAGCGACCAATTAGTACCGATTGATGGCATAGCGTTATCGCCAATGCCGTCAAGCAAGAAACAAGATAGGCTAGTTTATTACTGTGCCTTATCTGCGGTGAATTTATATGCAATCAGTACAAGGATACTTAAAAACGAAAAATTCTGTAGAGGATCAATGTGGAGGAAATACGTTAGAGCTGTCGGTGAAAAACAAGGTCAATCAGATGGCTTAGCAATTGACAATGAGGGAAACCTCTACTATGGATTACTCGACTCATATGGTATCGCAAAGTGGAATATCTACGAACCATTTAATTCCTCGAAAGTTATCGAAGAAAACAACAACACCATAATTTGGCCAGACAGCTTCGCTTTTGATAATCAAGGCTTTATCTACCTCCTAACGAACGGAATCCATAAATACTTCAATCCCACGGTAAAGCAGGATACTACCACAACGAAATTTAGGTTAATGAAGCTGTATACAGGCACGAAAAGTTATTTATACAAAAATTAATAATTAATATTAGGTAACCTAAGCTAAGTGTAGTAGTAATTTCAAAAATTACTCTAATTATTTTTTGCTCAATAGCGATTTAAGTTCGTTAAATTCAGATAAATACGGTGATATTAAGGTTGTGCATGTAGATGTAGATTAGAAATAAAATAGATAGTAAATTAACCTTTTTGTTTAATTTTCTAGAAACACCCGTTTACTCTGCCATTTAAACGTACTTGACATTGTTACTGTTTTCTGTTTTTCTGATCTCATGCAAAGTGCCCATTCACTAACGGTAAGTCATTAAGCCGCTGAAGTTTTATTCGAGACTGGTGAAACAATCACTGTTGTAATACACTGTGGAACTGATTTCGCAATTCTGCGGTTTTATTTTGAATGTTAATGCGCACGCCTTTTCTTCACGGTCAATAACAAAATTTTCCGCAGCAAATGAGGTAATTACAGATGCAGATAAATCAAACATAATTGCTGTGAGAGAAAAATACTGGAATGTTTTGTAGAAGTGTGTGAAATTTTGTCTCTTTTGTAAGAAGACGAAAAAGTCGACTGTGAACGTTATAAATGAGAAATTTTCTCTACATCTGATGTGTTCTCTTACTTTCTGGCACTGTATTGTGGGGAAGAAGCATATGGGATGGGAATTTTCGAGCCATGCTAGTTTTCTTCAAAAAGTTATATTTGCTAATTTAATTGTTCTCAATTTAATATAATGCAATATTGTTTGCACCAGTTAACAATTAAATACAGGTATTTCATTTATTTGCATTTCTTTGATAGCGGCTAAACAGTTAAAGATAGAGAAAAACTTTACATAGGTAATCGATTTAGTTTCTCCGTGCAGAGGAGAACTGCTACGTAAGAAAACTTCGTTCTTTCACAATGGCGCGCCTTGTGTGATGTTATGACATTTTTAAATTCCTCCATAAATTTAAAGGCGACCTTATTAATCACCCTAAGGCGCTCTTTCAGAATTATTTCACTTTTTGAGGAATGCAACGTTTGCAGGGCTGAAAAGTTTGTAATATTTGAACTGAACTAAATAAGATAATATGAAAGTACTTCTAGAAGTATGAAGACCGACCGCGGAAACCTATAACAATGTTTAACCAACCTCTACGGGGAGGATGATATCCGGAAAAATCCAGTTCGTTTGGAGATCTTCGAAATAAGTTCGTCATTCCCAAATGTTAAGTTAAATACCATATTCAGTCCGGTTCTTCTCAACACATTCTTCGTCGAGCGGGTTTCGCTCTGGTTCGGGAACGCATCAGACAAACCAGGCACGACTTTAGTCTTTTGCTTTCCTCAAAATTCCTTCATCTCCACCTAGACCTCGCAGGCACCCTTTCACATCCTGATTTTGACTTTTTGGATCGCATAAATTTCCAACAGGCTGAAACCAGCACCACCTTAAGTATCACAACCCATATCCGAAAATTCAATGCCCTTCTTCCTAAACAGATTCCTACACATGCACCTTTACTAAATACCGTCATAAACCATTCTTCCTACCCATTGTCTCCTAACGAACAATCCATCCTATCCAAGGGTCCTAACTTCGCGTTGGCACCCAAAAGCATTCCCACCGAGAGGATTATTGCAAGTGTTAAGGCTGCTCTAGTCAGACTCACTGCCAATATATCTGATCCTATTCACCATGAAACTTCCAAAATCCTACAACGTTTCCAACTTCCTAAACCAAAGTCCGATTGGGCTGCTATAAAAATCCAATCCTGATATTGTTATACTAAGGGCTGAGAAGGGTAACACGACTGTTTTCTTTGATAGCCAAGACTATGAACAGAAAATCAATTCCTTACTCCAGGCCGAATCCTACAAACATCCCCCACGTGATTCCACATCGCGCATTGAACGTTCCATCACAAGCGTAATCAAATCACCTTCCTTCGCTTAGATGTACACAAAAAAAGTAATCCCCCACAATTTCAAATGACATAAACTGTATGGTCTTCCTAAAATCCCACAAACCGAATGTCCCATTCAGACCTATTGTTAGTATCATAGATTGCCTTACCTAAAAACTATCCAAATACCTTTCCCAAATCGTGAAACCATAAAGCGGCCAAACCGACTCCTTTGTCCTTAACTCCCAACATTTTGTTCAACGGTTAGATTCCCTTACCCTGGATGATAGTGATCTTCTCCTCAGTTTGGAGGCTGAGCTTCTGTTCACCAAAGTTTCTATTCCTGACTCAATCACCATTATCCAACAAAGCCTACAGGCTGATAAGTGCTGGATCAGATACGTTGGTGACTCCTTCGTTATTTCGCCACACGGTAGGGACACCTTAAAGGACTTCCTTAAACTCCCAACACCCGGACATCCGCTTTACCATAGAGGTAGAAATGGAAGGTCGTTTACCCTTCTTCAATGTCCTAGCATTCCGTTTACAATGGTAAACTAGGTTACAATGTTCCTAGCATTCCTTATCTCCGATCCTATCTCGTTGAGAAATGAGCTTTATCACTTCACCAAAACCTTAACACGAAGAACCAAACCCATACCATAACCATAACCCGTTTTCAAAACGCAAATCCTAACCCATCACATACTCCTACCCAGGAAATCAAATCCGTAGCTTTCCTTCCCTACATCGAAGGCGTTACAGATAGTATCATTAGAATCCGACATCCTCACAATATAAAATCAGTCTTCATTCGTTTATCCAAGTTATCCAGTCACTAACCACAGTCAGAGATCCTCCTTTGCCACTGCAATCCAATGGCGTGTACCGTGTTTCTTCTTCGTGCGGTAATGTTGATAACCGGTGAAACGAAAGGCGCGCATGTAACTAAGCACGAACGCTGCACTAGGTTTAAACGTATAGCTGGATCTGCAGTTGCTGAGCATAGGCTTGAAACAGGACACAAAATCCTTTTTAACCAAACCAAAATCCTAGCCCGCGAATCCCACTATTATCCTAGAAAAATCCTAGAAGCAATAAAAGTCCATAAACACCCTAATAACCTCAATAGAGATATAGGGTTCCCCCTCCACCACACCTGGAAATCCGCCATTAACTTGACCTGTTCCCGGTAGGCAAATGTTAATAATAATAATATGGCGCCATAAGTATTACAATACGAAAAGGGTTTAAACATGTTTAAATGTGTTATGTTAAAAGTTCAACGAGAAAAATCGATTTAGATAGGTCATAACTTCTCAAATGCTCAGTGTAATTTTCGTTGTATACTAGGTCTCGTAAACTAGTCGTCTAATAGGTGAGCTTCAGATATCTTGATCGTCATTATAACACCATGATAAGAACATGATTATATTCTCATTTCTCCTTTGAGAATGATAAATAACTCTATTGAAACACGTGTAAGAGAATAAAACAGTTATTGTAGAGCGTTCATTTTGTTTCATTACCAGTGAAATTTGTGATGCACCTCCAGGAAACAAAATTTCTTATTTAAAGCGTTTGACAACCGGCATTGTGCACGGTATAAAAGAATTATGAAAATATGTCATACGATAATACATAGGGGAACAAAAAAACATATGACAGCACAGAACAATCGCAAAGTATTTTAAGAAGGCTTCATTCAGAATATTACATCAAAATTCACAGTGCATACCTTCGTCTTTACAATTTAGACGTATATAATATGACGATAACATGTAGCAATTTGATTAAATCATAATATATTATTCAAAACTCTAATTATAATACAAAATAATCACCAACAAGTATGCAGAATGAGTTTTTTTTAAAGGATGTCAAAGAACTATGAGATAAGTCGTAATCGGCGTCTTAGTAAAAAAGGCGAACTATCCACTTATCTCGCAGTTGGAGGTCAACGTGTTAATTGTTGTGCTTCTGTTCTAGACATACCTCAGTGTTATCTGTCCTATTTTCACTGCTTAGAAGTACCAAAAAATATTAGGTAAAATTTCACGTTTTTACGAATAAGGTTTATTGAGATTGGTGAAGTT
>JAWQRJ010002807.1:0-12939 GCA_033557515.1 Diorygopyx duplodentatus | reverse complement strand
CAATTGGACATTGCTGTTGGCACCTATGGAGGGAATATGTAGTTAGAATTAAGTTTAGAGCGAAAATGTACCTTCGCTCAAATTTTATTCCGGTCAATCATTTATGAACGCTCGGTAGAATTAGTGTATAATTCCATTGTTTCGCGTTGTCAGGCTTGTATTCGAGCTCAAGGAGGCCTTGTCGAACATCTACTTTAGAAAACTTAGGTGAAAATTGTTGTTTATTTTTCACAAAAATATTAAAACGTGTATTGTATTAAAACGTGTACAATAAAAGTTTATAAAAATCTTACGCACGCACTTTTATTTCATTGACAAACTTCCAACTAAAAGATCTCAGAAACGAAGTCCGGACGGAAAAAATGTTATTTCATATTTTCGACTTGGAATTTCATGCGGAATACGAGGATTCATTTCCGACTCGAGTTGTGAATCACCCTGTATACAGGGTGTTCCGTAATAAGATCGACAAACTTTGCTGGTAGATTGTTTGTTGGCAGATGTGGTCAACGTAGGAAATGCAACTGGATGGTCGATAAGCTTCAAATCACAACCTCCAAACAGTCCCGATTTGAATGTTTTGGAATTAGGATTTTTTGCATCCATACAATATTTGCAGCATCAGGATGCACCAAATATAATTGATGGATTGTGTAGTACGGGAAAATGGGGCGAATAGTTATAAAATACCTCATTTGAAAAAGGAAAAACTAAGAAGAGAATCCAACTTGTCAATATCTTTCAAATGTTCACAAGAAACAATGACAATATTCCGTCAACATGAATAAATTAAGTAATTATGTAGGAGTAAGTAATTTTTTTTGCAATTGTCAGTAATACTTTTATTTAGTTTGTTTTTAATGCCCTTCAATCCCTAGCATTGATTCTTAGTCTCGAATAACTGTTAAAATAAAAATGGGACACTTATTTTCGGACAAATTTTTGCGTTAAATGGGACTCTTATTTTCGGACGGAGGGAATAACATTAATTACACTGTCACATTAAGTACTTTATCACATTTCGTTCTTAAAAATGCAAAATTTTGATTTTTATGAAATGGTCGATATGCACTTAATTTATGAAGAGGCTATGTAATGGAAGGAAAGCTTTACGTTTGTATCAAGAGCGGTATCCACACCGTCAGCAGCCACATGCTTCCATTCATCGTTGGTTTAGGGAAAGGAAGATTATGGAGCAATTACTACGAAAGAACACCAAATGGCCAATCTGAGAAACAGGTTAGCTTTTCTAATGAGGTGTAAGAAGAGCGGAATCACCCCCAAACATTGGCAGCACGGGTCAAAAGAAACATGTGTTGTTTACTGAACACGACTAACAGAAGAATTGAAACAACAAGTTTCCAATTTCGCAAAAAAGGTGACTATTGCAACCATTAATTTAGAAATAAAAATTACCGTGAGCGACATGCAAGATTAAAATTAAGCATAGATCATTTGTGTTCAATAATCAAAAATGTATTACCGCCCCATACTTTTTATCGTTCACGGACACGTTAAAAGTTAAATATAAAAAAGTGTTCAATAATGTGAAGAAATGTAATGTCAAAAAACTTGAAAAATTGTTGGTGAGAAATATTGATTCGGTTAAACTGTTTAAGGATACAAGTAAGTGGATTGTCAACATGTCATCTATCAACATACCGACGGACATTTTAAAGGTTCTGGCCTTAGGTCCGAAGTTCAGCTTACCGGTCAATACTAAAAATATAGAGATAAAAAGATTATTAATGGAAGTTGAATGTATTTTGCTGGATTGTCCGGAAAAACTTGATGAGAGTTAAAGCCACCAACACGATTACTAATTTTGTCAATAAGAACGACATACCCATTTGGTTGAACTCGTATCTTATTTCGTTATTTAAAAAAAAACGTTTTCTTACGCAAAATCAAACTATTTTGGTGGTGGGAGCGGATAAAGGATCTACTACTGTCATTGTTGACAGAGAAAATTACTTAGGCTGCAGCATTGTTGAATGATGAGAGTACCTACCTCAAAATTAAGTCTAACCCTCTTGATAGTTTGCAGAAACGTACTAATAATTTAATAAAAACCCTACGAAAGAACGAGAAGCTTACTGATGCTGAACGCAAGATAATATTCATACCGGTGTTACTCAATACTTTGATAGCTGATTATCAGCTGTTTAAGGTCAGCAAATTATTTAGTAGTGTTAAAGACAAAGATCCCATAATGTATCAGAGCAATGTGGTTTATTGTATAGATTGTAATAACAAATATGTGGGTGTCACTAGCCAATGGCTAAAAACCGGATTGCACTTCATAAAAGTAACTGCAACACTCATAAAACCAGATGTGCTCTTGCTGCTCATTGTATAAATAAATGCCATAGTATCAATTTTGATAATATAAAAATTTTAGATAAAGAAAAACATTATTCCAATAGGTTATTTTTAGAAATGGTACACATAAATGCAATAGAAGCTACTATGAATTTTAAATCTGATGTTGAGAATTTGAGCAGTAATAATTCCCTTCTTTTGGTTTTAGACAACAATAAAAAGAAAAGTAACGTAACTAATAACTTGGATAATGATAGTTAGTGACATTGTATTTTAGGAGGTTGTTCAAATATCGTGTTGTTGGTACGACGTTTTTCTCAGTCAGCGCTGACAGATGTTTTGAATTCGTCGTTGTTTCGCTCAGTTTATTGTCAAATTTAAGGATTTTAACGTGTTAATTGTTAAACTGGATTTTTAAGCTGTTCCGATGTATGTAGACGTCCATATAAACTTCATTAATGTGAGTAAAATTCTCTGTTGTTTTAAAGTTCAACAGTGTAATTGTAAGCCTGAAGAAGATGGAAATCTTACCATCGAAATATAGCATGTGAAAGAAGTTAAATTTGTTTGTTTTGAGATCGTTAAACCAACTAAGACCACAATTTTCCCTTAAGATTTTCACGTTCAAAAAATTTATGTAAATGTAAATGTACGACGCAATAAATCCATTGAACCTGGTCTTGCTATGTCAAGACCTAATGTGTTGAAGAAAAAAGAAAGTGAGGAATTGACCAATAATGTTTTAGTATCGGTGCGAGATCACTTCAAAAAGCCTTGGGCAGAAGAAGATCGTTATGATCTTTTGGGTGAAACTGTAGCTATGAGAATCTGATCTCTGGATAAACGCCGGCGCATAATTGTTGAGAAAAAAATTAATGACATACGTTTGAGGCGGAATATGGTTAACATGCCATACTCATATAATCAAACGCATTATTCCAACATTTCATTGAGCAGCCCCGCCTCACAAACGAGCGCATCGAGTCCCTCGGCAACAGGTGACGAAGGTACACATTCGACAGCGGCAGGTTTTGGGAGCGAAAGAGGTTTTGCAGCTACCTATTTAGCTCATTTTAAAGACTTTAATTTTCCGATTTGAGCCAATTCAAATATATTTATATAGTGTTTGTGAAAATCATCACAAGTCGATGAATTACGGACTCGTTACTACTAAAGCTAGCATTGCACTTGACTGTGAAGAAAATGAGTCCGACTCTCATGGCAAAACGGTAGCGGCAAAACTTCGTAGAATCGCTAATGCAAATTACGACTAGTTTTTGTTGGTCGGCAAATTATTGGAAGTGCTATTTATAGCTCTGAAGCAACAGTTGACAGATAACTCAACTATTAATGATAGAAATATTACTGAAACACCTCTTTATTCTCCAGCCCCTGCTCCTATCAAATGTGGAATGTTCAACGTCAAGGTCCACCGTATCATGGATAGCAGTTCCGGAACAATCCAGTTAATTACTATAATACTGGCAGCAGTCTAACATCCATCTCTTCCATACAATCTCCTACTGCATCCGCAACACCAAGTACTACAGTGGATCCAAAAGACGAGGGCTTAAAAATAGAAGAGCTAGCTGCGAATATTAATTTACTGAGTTCTCTTTCATGAACTACTCCATTCTAGTTCTGGTTCTTCAGATTTTTAATTGTATTCTTAGTTCTATTGAGAAAAAAAAGAAAAGGATGGTGTAGTAGAGCAGTACATTTTCCCGAAGAACGTGTATGAAACAGAACTAATCGTGACTCTTCTGGCGATTGTTGCTTGCATGGCCCAGTAAAACTGGAACCATCACAATTTCTGCATGAACCGATGCAACTCAATTATGATGCATCAACGTTGAATATGTGGGAAGCATCCGTGCCGTGAAATACCTTTATTAACCCCTTAAGTGGCAATGACGTATATATTTCTCCATTGACATGGCTTTGACGGATATATTCGCAAATAAATTTTTGTTGGTGCCCTCAATGGCTATATCAAATATCCTTGCCTATGGTAATTTATACACACAATCACATAATGTATAGTGAATACATGGATGCAGACACATCACCCGGCAAAACCGCGCGTTAGTTTTTATAGCCAATGAAAAAACATGCTCGGTCGACGTACTGCATTACCTCTCCTCTTTCAGTTGTTTTATAGGTCTCGTGTGATCACATATATCTATTTATTTGACTGTTTTAGAAGAAAGTATTATGTCTAGTTCGGACGATGAAATGGACTGGGATAACGGCAGTGATGAAGAGTTTCAGTGCACGAGTTCCGATAATGAATGTGATTTTAGTGAAAATTGCGACGAGAGTGATTCCGAAAATGAACCTGAACCCGGGCAAAATGTCGAAATGCCTTGGACAGATAACGGAATTCCAAGACCTGCTTTTCAGTTTACAGCAAACAGTGGTGCACAGGTGAACGGTCTCAGCATATTGCAACTTTTTGAACACTTTTTCTACGACAGTCTAATTGACCTAATAGTTAGAGACAAACCGTTATGCATCTCAGTATGTTGCTACTAATATTGATAAAATAAAGGGGAACTCCAGGGTGAAAAAATTGACTGAAACCCATAATAATGAAATACGAACTTTGATTGGATTACTGATATTGCAAGGCGTGTGCCCCAAGCCTAAGTACAAAATGTATTTTTCTCGACGGGAGAGCATTGAGGCTCCCTTTTTTCCTCGAGTGATAAGTGAGAGAAGGTTTCATCTGTTATTTCATCTGTTGTTAAAATTTTTACATTTTGTAGATAATTCCACAATAAACCCAAACACAAAAAGTCGAAAGCTGGTGAAAGTCCTTCCTATTTTGAACCGATTGAAGGAAAAATTTATGTCAACTTACATACCAGCACAGAATATCGCCGTAGATGAGTCCATGATAGGGTGGAAACGCAGACTTAGTTGGAAACAATATATTCCGTCAAAGAGAAAACGATTCGGCATAAAAGGTGGGTACATGTACAACTTTATAGTGCATACTGGTGCAGATACTGATTATGGAACAGAATATATAAATGAACCGATCACTACGAGGGTAGTTTTGTCACTGGTACATCCTCTTCTTGATAAAGGATATCGTCTTTTCTTAGACAATTATTATACAAGTATCGATTTGATTGACAAATTAGTGAAAAGAAGAACAGATACCGTAGGCACAATGCGAATAAACAGGAAAGGAATTCCAAAAGATCTAAAAGTAAAACTGCAGAAGGAAGAGACAGTTGCGCGATACAGAAGAAAAATCATGATTCAAAAATGGCGCGATAAGAAAGACGTGTTGATGATAAGCACAATACATGATGCAAGTATGCAAAGAGTGACAAGAAATAGAGAAACTGAAAAGCCATCTTCTGTAGTAGAATATATAATATGAGCATGGGTGGGATTGAGTTATCTGATAATTATCTCCATTTTTATGGAACAGCGCGGAGTCGAGTAAAGAAATACTATATGAAATGTTTTTCCATTTTCTGAGTGTCACCACGTTGAACAGTTATCAAATTTATTAAAAAAAAATGGCGGAAAACTGAAAAGGTTAAACTTTTTATTGGAGCTTGCTATGCCAACAAGATTCATCGAAAGACATTTCCCATCGATAATTCCACCAACAACAACAAAGCAAAAGCCCACGAAGAGGTAAGTTTAGAAAGTACTTCCTCCTATTTTCATTCTTCCAATACACTTCTTTATTATAATTGTGTAGTGCATTCTGTAGTATATCCTTTATTATAAGTGTGTGGTATGTGCTGAAAACAAGGTACGAAAGAAAAGTCGGTATTGGTCCAGCACCTTGCTTCGGTGTATATCATAAAAAAGATTAATTTTGTATATTCTATTGTGAATAATTTTTTTAAATGATTTCATAGTATTTATTTCATACTTAGTTTAATAAAACGGCTATTTTATCACCATTTTCTTCCCGAATACACGTGTTGCATATTACTCAATTCTAGTGGCCATGACGAATTTATGCGCCGGTGATATAGCACCGACGGAAGGAAATGACGAATATGTCCGCAAGCGACGAAATCACATCATCTGAAACGAAACTACAGAAATGGCTTCCGACCACTTAAAGGGTTAAGTAAAAGGTGTCCCAAAATTCACGCAAGATTTGATTTTCGCACCATTTGTGCGGTAAAGTGTTGCCAACGGAAAAAAAAGACGGCAGTTCAGGGTTATTAAAAATGGAGCGCTACACGATAGAACAAAGCGTTTTCATTGTTGAGCAATATTTTAAAAATCAGTTCTAATATTTCTCAATGAACATTTAGCATTTTATAATAAACTGAGTGGGTGTGGATCACTCACACGACTTTCTCTCACTTAACCCCCCCGACCTTCTCTAAACGGTGCTATACAATATCAAATTTGCTAAAATAGCAAATATTTTTTTTAAACATAAATGAACCATGGACAAAATCTAGACGGGAAATTTATTCATTTCAAAAAAGAAGCTTTTCTCCCGCTAGATGGTGCTGTAATATGCTTATTTTTTGAATAATCCGTATTTAATCCCCACATTTAAACTAAAAGTGCCCCCTCATCGTCAGAGGGTTTGCTAGGAAAAAAGTAGGTAATGTAAAATATTTGCAGGATATACTTATTATACATGTAAATAAGGTGGCCTAACACAAAACAAATTTTGAACCAATTTATTTTTTATTAAATACAGGAACTGCAACAAAAAAATATCATCGCTCGAGGCAAAAGTTCTGGATAACGCAAAGATATATGAAAAACTTAAAAAATAATGAAGGTTTGGCAGCTACAGTACGCAATTTTCGTACAAAATATGGCCGGAATAGTGATTTAAATTCATCAACTGTGAAGAGATTAATTAAAAAATTCCGGGAGACTGGATCAATTAGTGATCTTAAACACTCTTTCAAGTCGTTCAACACAAAATATCGAAGCAGTTCATGAGTGTTGCCTACAGTCCAGGAACATCAACTCGGCACCGTGGTCAAGAATTGGACATTTTGAGAAGCTCTCTACAGTGAAGATTTGCATCTTCATGCTTACAAAGTTCAATTGACGCAAGAACTGAAGCCTACTGACCACGCACAGCGAAGAGAGTTCGTTGAATGGATTATGAAACAACAAGTGGATGCGGATTTTTTAAACAAAATCATTTTCAACGATGATGCTCATTTTCATCTTGATGGCTTCGTTAATCGTCAAAATTGTCGCATTTGGGGTTCAGAAAATCCACGAATGATTGTTGAGAAGCAAACGCATCCACAACGTGTCAACTATTTGGTGCGGATTTTGGACTGGAGGCATCATCGGACCATTCTTCTTCGAAAATGCGGCTGGTCAGGCAATAACAGTTAATGGTGCTCGCTATCGCGATATGATAAGCCAGGTTTTTTGTGCCTAAATTGCAAGATAGGGATGTGGACAACATGTGGTTTCAACAAGACGGTGCCACATGCCATACAGTCCAAGAAACAATCAAATTACTGCATGAGTCATTTTCTGGTCGTGTAATTTCTCGTTTTGGTGATCAGAACTGGCTGCCCAGATCATGCGATTTCACGCCGTTGGACTTTGTTCTTTGGGGGTTTTTAAAGTCTAAGGTTTATTATGCCAACAAGCCGACGACCACCCCGCCTTGCAGGAGGAAATTGAGCGCTGTATCAACGAAATTAATCCACATTTATGCAAGACGGTCATGGAAAATTTCAACAAAAGAATGCGTATGTGCCAGCAAAGCCGTGGAGGCCATTTACAAGATATGCTATTCCATATGTAAGTCTAATAGGGTTAATTCCATATGTGAGTCAAATATGTATAATAGGGTTATGCAAGGAGGATGGATACTATAGAGACGGCACTCATATGGGAATCACTGTCCAGCCAGCGGGGAAGAGGGGGGCCAATAGCATGTGAGCGCAACATTTCTTCGGGGAAGGGGAGAGGGATAAAGCAGTCGGTTTTGTTGGAGCCGTCTTTACCTACTTGTTTACTTCGCAGTGCTGACACGGGTGATTTGAAAACGAGTCGTCAAACATTTTCAAACATCGTATTTCCGCGAGTAAGCTGTGGATAATTTTTTGTTGTAGGAATTAAGGTACTAGGCATGGTAAACCACTGTTTGATTTGGTATGCAAGAGAGCGAGCCCCACGCAGTTCGCATTTCCCAGCCGGGATGAAGATCGACTGCGCAAATGGATGCGATTTTGCGGGGTCGACCGCATCGCGAAACACTTTGTACTGTGCAAAATACACTTTAAAGCACAGGTACGTTTTCACAAAAGCAGTGTGTATGACACTATCCCACAATACTGTAACAATTTATCTTTTATGTTTCAGATGGATAGATCTAATTTTATGGAGAATTGATTGAAATGGTCAATCATTGTTACATATGTAAAAGGGCAAACAAGGAAAATGAGAGTAAAGAATTGTACGCAATTGTGGCGCCAAAGCGTTGCTTCAGTTTTAGGCGTCATAGCAGATTATGGTAATAATATATCATATAATTTTGTATTAGTATATTATTGATATTAGTAAACCCATGCTATGCTACTCAATAACTTTTTTAATGCAGATTTTAATCAAAAGGAAGAAGGTACAGTGAGTGGGAGGCAATGAGAATGAAAACGGTGAGGAAACAGAAGAGGATTGTCATAAATATGGAGACGTACGATTGAATTACTTGAAAGGTAAGAGATAGTAGGTAAATCAAACCTTTTACAGGAAATTAATTTATAATTTATATTTTAGGAACAACGTAAGCTATTTTGATGGCTATGTTATTAAAAGAATGACTGTTTTGGGGACCTGTGTTGATTGCAAGAAGAATTGTGTGGGAGAGCCAAGGGATTCGATATATTCATCTTCATCTTTTAACGATTCACTGGACGTTTTCACAAAAGCAGTGTGTATGACACTATCCCACAATACTGTAACAATTTATCTTTTGTTTCAGATGGATAGATCTAATTTTATGGAGAATTGATTGAAATGGTCAATCATTGCTACATATGTAAAAGGGCAAACAAGGAAAATGAGAGTAAAGAATTGTACGCAATTGTGGCGCCAAAGGGTTGCTTCAGTTTTAGGCGTCATAGCAGATTATGGTAATAATATATCATATAATTTTGTATTAGTATATTATTGATATTAGTAAACCCGTGCTACTCAATAACTTTTTTTAATCAAAAGGAAGAAGGTACAGGAATTAAGGCACAAACATGGTTAACCACTGTTACGTATGCAAGAGAGCGAGCCCGCCGCAATTCGCCTTTCCGACAGAACAAGAACGACTGCGCAAATGGATGCGATTTTGCGGGGTCGACCGCATCGCCAAACACTTTGTACTGTGCAAAATACACTTTAAAGCACAGTACAAAGTGTTTCATCGCGGTAGGCCTCGCTTAACGCGGGACGCCGTGCCCACAAGGCGGCACCCGCCAGGTATTTTCTGTGGGCACAAATTATAATTTCTATTAACCTTAAATTTATATTTTCTTTTCGTTGCTGTGATAGTTCCAGTGGAGGTTGCGGGGGGACGCAGAGGGGACGCGACTCGCAGGTAAGCGTGCGGATCCATTGGAAAAAAAGGCGGACTATTTTCGGCAGATTGACGGTATCGGTCACCTTGGCTGAAATCGTCCGATAAGTATATCGCGGCGCGACATTTAATCCGCGGGCTGTTTTAGGCCGATTCTTGCCAGTGAAAGACGTTCTGACTGCATGAAATGTATCCGAAAGGAACGAAAGAACAGCGCTCGTGCGCTTCTAGACCTTCTAAACGTAAATTTCACGGGAATCAATATACGAATAAAGATGAATTGAAGGAAAGTGCAAGTGCGAGGAAATTGAAGGGTGCGAATGTAGACAATATAAAAATGGACCCACGCATTATTATAGAATAATTGAATTTTTAACTATTTTTGGCGCGCTCGGAGATTTTCTTATATGCGAAGACTGCAAACCTAGCGTTACTTTTGGAGAGAGATGCAAGACGCTTGCGAAAATGGCTGCTATTTAGCGGGGCGAGGGGTGATCGAAAGCACTATGTGCTGTGTGGGATACACTTTAAAATGAAGTACAAAGTGCTGAATGACGGCAGGGCGCGACTTACTAAAAACGCGGTGCCCACAACTTTGATAGGCTATTACAATGGTAAAGTGATAGATCTCATAGTGACGAGTTCATACTGTCAGGGTTGCATGGCTTGGGGCAGGAGAATGGAAAGCGATGATTTTACTGAGTGGTATGAAAGCCACCAAGAACAATGCTCGGCAAATCACGAAGGTTCAGCAGGGAAGATGGAAGTGGACGGCATTACCGAAATGTTCGCAAAATCGATGGAAAAGTTTGGAGCGAAATATGTCGACCACTTTGGAGACGGCGATACCAAAACGTTTAAATCTATTTTGGACCTGAATCCGTATGGTGAAAATTGCCCCGTAAGAAAAAGCGAGTGTGTGGGACACGTCGAAAAGCGCATGGGAACGCGACTTCGTAATATCAAAAAGAAAGAGAAGCTTGGTGGAAAACATCGGCTGACAGATGTTCTTATCAAGAAGTTGACGATTTATAAAAGGTGTCCCAATGAGTACACTATTTAAATTTTGTGTATTTTTTTTTTCGTGAAAGTGGCAACTCTGAAATTTGACAGATGTCACCTATGATTGTTCCGATTATTAAAAATGGAGCGCTACACAAAAGAAGAACGCTCTTGAAAACATTGCTGCTGTGAACGAGTGTCGCCGAAAACCCGAAAACATCAATACGGCATCGTTCTCAACAACTTCAAATTTCACGAAGCACTACGCAGCGAATTTTGACGAAAGACCTCCACCTTCTTCACCCGTACAAGATTCAGCTTACTCAAGAGCTGAAACCAGCAGACCATGCAAAGCGCCGGCAATTCGTTCAATGGGTAATGGAGCAAAGTGAAGGGAATGCCGATTTTTCGAAAAAGTCATCTTCACCGATGCAGCGCATTTCCATCTGAATGGGCTTTGTGAATAAACAAAATTGTCGAATTTGGGGCTCAGAAAATCCTCACGAAATCCATGAGAAACAAATGCATCCACAACGAGCAACTGTCTGGTGCGGATTTTGGTCAGGCGGCGTGATTGGGCCTTACTTTTTTAAAAATGAGGCCGGAATTGCAGTGACTGTGAACGGCATTCGTTACAGGAACATGATAACGGAGTTCTTGTGGCCTCAACTGAATGGCATGAACGACATGTGGTTTCAGCAGGACGGCGGCACCTGCCACACCGCGCATGAAACAATCGATTTATTGCGGCAACGATTCCCAGACCAAATCACCTCACGAAATTCTGATGTCGACTGGCCAGCAAGATCATGCGATTTCTTTCTTTGGGGTCTTGTGAAATCTCGGGTTTATGCGAATAAACCAGAAACAATTCCTGAGCTCAAGGCCGAGATCCAACGCGTCATCGGTGAGATACAGCCAGATCTTTGTCAAAAAGTCACCGAAAATTTCATGAAAAGAGCAATGGTCTGTCATCAGAGCCGCGGGGGCCATTTGCCGGATATTTTATTCCATAACCTAATCGGAACATGTCTCCTTTACAATGCAATAAAAATATCACAACTCACTCAAAAAAATACGTGTGTTTATGTATAATGAAATAGTGTACTCATATTGAGACACCTTTTACCTTCTGAATTTACAACTTTATCATTTGACATTACTAACTTATACACTAAATACCTATTAAAGAAACTATTACCATAGCCACACAAACCATTAATAATCACATAAACAATAGCACCGATGAGATAACTTAATAAAACTTTTAACTGCTTGCATAAACCAAAATCACTTTACTTTTAATAATAAATATTACAAAATGATTCAAGGATTACCTATGGGTTCCCCACTTTTATTTTTTCACTGTATTTATGAATTTCCTTCTTTTTTCTTTTAACTTTTTTACTACTTAACGATGGGGTACTACTCTTTGACTCCTTAATGTTATTAATTTATGACTCACTTTCTTATTATAAAACTAAAATTTGTTGTAAATTCCAAATAAACCAAATCTTATAATTGTTACAGTCTTAATTCCCACATAAGTAAATATAATTTAAACACATTTTTCAATCCAGATTTTTCGCGCGCTTGTTACGCTTTTGCATATGGAGCATGTCCGACCGGTTTTCCATCGAATACTTCCGCTAAACAAACACGCATGTTAGATGTAAGCTGACTTTAGTGTAAATAATTTCACATATAATTCGTTCTGGATAAACTTCTTTGAAATACAGTGCAACTTTCCAAAATCGATGTACTTAGTTAACATATTCCATAGAGATAATAAACGTAAGTTAATTTTAACCTGTTTTTTACAATATTTTGACATGTAATGTTTATTTTTAATTTGTAGCGATAAGTTTATAACCAGAAAAAAACTCTATTTTGTCCATGCCATCTTCATGGATATTTTAATACCGAAACCGGTCGATAATTAAATAAAATGTTAAAAATCTAAAAAAAATTGACTTTTAAGGCTCCGTCAAACAGGACGCGGTCTGCCTGCGCGGACTAGACCGCGCGTCCGCCGCGAACTCTGTATTGTTCAGTATTGCATGATCCTGGTT
>JAWQRJ010002806.1:0-12941 GCA_033557515.1 Diorygopyx duplodentatus | reverse complement strand
CTCTTAGTCTTTTTAAAACCATGAGGTCTGTGAAGTCCACACCATTATATTCTGCCCACTGGATTGCAGTATTTAATGCAGTTATAGCGCCGTCCAGTGAAAAACCTTACTTGACATTTCTAGAAGAAAAACTTAAAATGGTTTCTTTCTTTTGCTTTATTTTGCAAATCGTAGATTTAGCTACATTGTATTTTCTTGATAAATTTGAAACACTTGCACTTTTACTTAGCTCCTGAATTACAAGAGATTTTTCATGCAGAGTTAACCACTTTGGTTTTTTCAGCGACAGTATATCAATATTCACTAAACCTTTCAACAACCGTTCAAAAGCAACAGGCAACTAAAGACTAAATGAAACAGTAAGAGATCGTCAGTAAGCTACAAAGCAAGACTGGGGAAATACTGGGCACGACGGTCGGGGAACCCCCAGTATCGATCGCGACTGCCAGGAATCCCCGGAAGTAGTTCCCCCGGTAACGGATATCACTTGCTCATGTTGTACGGTGGCTAATGCGTTGGAAATGTGATTTACGTTATCCGGAGGTTTACGTTATCCGATATTCACGGTATCGGGATTCTACTGTATACAGGTGTCCCATTTCTTCTAGACACTATGCAACTTCAGCTTTTAAATGGAATGGATGTATATTATTACATTTTTTGGTTCCTTATGGAATTTATGGTCTATTTTATTAAACATACATATGTCGAAAGTCGCACCGTTTAGAAGAATTATTCCTAAAATAGCTCGCGGGGTTAAGTGAGAGAAAGTCGTATGAGTGATTCACACCCATTCTGTTTTTAATGGTTCGAACTGTTGCCTCATTTAAATTTAGACTTTTTGCAATGTCAGATGCCTTTTCTCCTTTTAAGAAACGATTCAAAAATTGTATTTTTGTCTCCAAAGAAATAAATTTTCTTTTAAAAGCTGTTTTCTTACTCTCAGACATAGTTTAGAACTGAAATATAATTTTGAAATAAAATTACTCCTAAAAGCGACAAAGCTGATCAGTAACATACCCAAAAGTTTCTTCCAAAATCACAATTATACGCAATTTATGCAATCCACCAACTGAACGCTTGGGACACAATATTCATACTGTGTAAATGATGGGCACGACTCAATTTCAAAGAATCTCGATGTCAGAAAATGCAGAAATTATTTTTGTGTATAAATACGTGGTTATTGTGCACTACATGGCATATGGTACAGTAACTTAATTTTGTAAATATTTAGTAAAAGTAAAAAGTATGTGGGAAAGTTTTATACAAATCAAGATTATTATCAATTATACATTGTTGACATTTTATTATGACGAGGGCATGTTGGTTACAAGAGTTGCAACGTTTTCGATTTGTTATTTAAAACGGCGATTGTCAACCTGCCTGTATTTCTATGGTATTGCAAAATGCACTGAGCAATTAAATAATTTAAAAAGATATATTTAGTTTAAAGATATTATATCGCGTTATTAAAGATATTATATCATGGGTCATAAAATATTTTCTAAAATTCTTTGTCAGCATGGCTAAATGATTTTCGATAGTTGCAAAAGCAGCTTTGATGTGTTGATCTTCAGTGTTGTATGATTTCAAAAATTCATTCAATTTTGAAAATATTTAGTATGGAACATAAAGTTTTCTTAGGGTTTATTTCTTTGGCGGAAAGAGCTTCCCTATGAATCACCAAAAAAATCATTCAATATTTTAAACAAGACTTTTGCTCCTTTGTTCCATTGGTTTGCAGAAAAGTAGCTTTTCAACTGCTGCCAATTCACCACAAAATCGAACATAAGGAAATTAAATGGCAATTCTTGTTACTATCTGGTGCTTCATCAAGCTGGATTGAAAATAATTTGTTTCGTAATTTCGAGACAAGCTGTAGCTGTGTATGTATATCGTCAGCTATATCACCAATTCGACGGGTAACAGTATCATTACATAGAGAGGTATGTACTACTGTAATTGTTTAGCAAAGTTATCTCCAAGCATAATTCCTACAGCCTAAATTGTAGTAGGAAGATTAGTTCATCTTCAGTAGTGTGTTTTTTAACAAATAATAAACATAATCCTACCAGACGAGCAATTTCTTATAAAAATGTCTCAGATACCTTTTATTTGCTTTTATAACTAATATATTAGTTTTCACTATTTTGGCCCAACATAATATACATGATTTTTAGGTGCATTTTTTCTTTAGTAGAAAACGAACATTTCCTTTCCAACAATATTGAAATTATGTCTAATTATTCAATTACGTAGGTAAGTACCCGGACGATGGCTTCCTACCGCCGCAACCTAGCTATAATAAGCAAAAACTCATTTTTTAAAATCTTAAAACGATTTATTTGATGGTCAGCCTATCTCAATCAATTTCCCGCGGGTAAAATACAAAAAAAAAACCTTTTTTGTTACCACGAGTTTTGTTACCTTTTTTAAGACTGTTTCACTGCCCGCCGATAGATCCCGCCAGCAACTCTGTATCGATGTTTTCCATGTGTTTTCCTCAAAATTTTATTTATTTACGATATAAAATGATTTTACTGAAAATCGAGATATATCTCAATCGATTCCTGACACCGGATTATTGCAATCTTGCAAATATCGACCGGCAACTTAAAGCCGTCTTCCAGATCTGCGGAATTCATACACACATACATATATACATACACAAAAGATTAGCGCGTTTTATAGTATAGGAATACGTATAGGATTTTGAACATTTTTTGCCATATGATAAAACTGTTAAGTGTATTATCACATCGAGTTTAGTTGTTACGATAAAATACCTACACATAATCTAATTAATGTTTCAAAAAAAATGGTTTTGTCCGATAGTACATTGAACATCATTATTTTTTATACCGACGCACACCGATGCTCTAATAAACTAAGGTTTTTCACTATTTAAAAATGCTTTATTTGATATTTTAGTCCGTACCTATATTTACAAATTAAAAGATTACCCGAATGATATTTTTTAGACTAATAGGTACAGGGCGTTTCTTAAGTCGCTTACCAGAGTTCGAGGAATGATTATATGATTATACATTCTAAACTGCTTCCTGAAGGTGCTATATGGCTCCAAAGATGGCGCTTGATTTTTATTAATATCTCGACAAAACGTGGAAATTTTCACATAAAAGTTTTTATATTATTATAACGAAATAATTTTATTTATTTATCAGGGTGTTTGATATTGAATAGTTTGACTCCCTTTCTTGACAAATTGGCGAGTCCCTATACTTTTTTGGGCAATTTTTCTTCACAATAGTTCGTTTACTGCATACACAAAAAGAGAAGTAAAAATTTGGCAAACTTCTGCACTAATACTAAAATTTGACTACAGATGACACGCAGTATATTTCTTAATAAATACATTTGTTAATCATTATTCGTAATTACTATACATATTTATTACAAAAAAAATAAAGACTTAATTTTAAATCTTTATTCCGGGACTCGGCGACTTCTTTCAACACTTGATCAATTGGCAATAAAGCTTCCTGTATTCTTTTGGAACCATGCATAAGTATTTTATGCACGGATGCAGATAAATAATACCAGGGATACTGCTTTAGCAACAACCTGCCCGTTTCGATAACCAACATATCGAATGCTTCCGGATTAATTGTATATCGAGACGATATGGTTTGTAAAATGACAGCACATCTCCAACTCAAACTCTCCTCAATCCCTGCTATAGAAGCAGTGTTAAATCATCTTACGAACGATGTTTAAATTATGGCCCTCCACACTCAATTTACCGGGAATGAAACGTGAACATTGAGATTCAATTCTAGCTTCTTCTTCCATTGACAAGTCAATATCCTCTTTCTTAAGCTGAAATTTTATTGGTCTGTAATACCAATAAAATGTATTGTTGATGAGTTGATGACAGACGAGGATTTTGCCATAAGATTCTACTTTCGTTACTATTTTTATCCACACAGCGTTGAAGAGGTACTATAGAAGTTACAAATAAATCTTGTCAGCAAATGCTTCCTGACTTGTTTGATGGTATTCGTAGTGACCTGTGCTCCGGTCAAACCCCCCATTTGAGAATTTCAGGCTAATTTCAGCAGGAGATTCGGAAACAACAATATTTTCCGGAGAACGATAGCATTTTTTCTTTGGGGCGACAATTTTTTGCTAACTAGGAAGTACGCTAATATTATGAGTTATAAGAGCATCTCGCAATATAAGAATTAGAAAACGATGTACCAAAAAACATATAAGAAAGCAATGTAGTGGTGTTTAGATAGATCTGCTTCTGTTATAAGCCTCATTTTCAGAAAAGTGCCTCATTTTCAGAAAATACAATCGAAGAACGACTTTCCTTCCCAGTTTTGCACAAAACGCGTGCTGTAGCAGAAGGTGAAGTGACCTTCCTGATTTTCGTGATTTTAGTTCAGCAGTTAGTTCATACATAAGTTCGTGATCTTCTAATGTATCTACAATTTTTTTCACTCTTCAGCGCTTGGATCGATAATATCGCGTCGAATGGTTTCAATGCTGGTCACTTATTAGTAGCTGATGTTGAAGGTTCTTGTTTGGTTGCTTCTTCAGTAACTTCCTTCCAGCTTGTGGACTCATTTAAAAACTTTCGAATGTGAAAAAACTTTCGAATGAAAAAACGAATGTTTTGAAATAAATATCTTTTCTGTCCTTGCATTTTCCCCCACTTGTACAGATATTTGCACAAGAGACAAATTTTCTCTTGTAGTTGGGGCAATATGTCATCAGAAATTGGCTGAAATGAGTTGTAAGTCAACACCTGTGGCTTAATATGGAATAAGTTCATTTATCTTTGTGGCTTGATGTTTCCAATACTAAGTATAAAGTCGCTTCCGGATAAACCGGAAGTGCCGTAAAAAATAAAAACGTGCATCTTGCAAATTGTAAGAATGGTGTTAACAAACAAATTGGTTTGAATTTTGTGACCCTCTATCAAATGAAATTTATATGTTTCCACGATACTGCTTGAATATTTATTATGAAATCGTAAAGCAATAAATGGCATTATTATGATAATAGAATATACATATATCTAAAGAAGGAAAATCAATCGACATCCCTAAACTCAAAGAATATCTTAAAATACACTGTCGTAGAAATCGTTGATGTTGCCGCATTAACAGTGTGAACAGTAGGTGACAAAAAGTATGGGTAAATATCCCATATCTGAACGTACTAGGTCATTAGCTATCACAAGTTAATGAAATTGAAACAAAATTAAGATATATATTTTTTTACCAATGTCCAGCTACGATTTCATATGGAACCACTGTGCGGCGGTGTCAAATTATTCACATTGTTGATGACATTAGGAACACACACCTTGACTGCCTCCTTTAAGGAAGGCAAAGCTTTAGGAGGTGAGTGTGATGGAAGGATGCACAAGGGGCCCGATGGGGCCTAGGTGCTGCGATCTACGAATATTAATAGCTATTAAGATTCATCGTTTAATGGCGTCATTAATTATAAAACTTAAAGATCAAGGCAAATGAATCGTTTTTAACAGATAGTAAATAAAAAAAGGATCACGATTAATACTACACAAGAAATAAGTATTAGGTATGAACACAAAATAAAGAATCGGCAAAGAGGAAAAAATTGTGAAAAATGCTTATAGATGCTATTCAGAGTAATCATCATTAATGCAACTGCAGCAGCAGTTTCCACCATTCTACATATTCATGTATTGATGTGATTTCAACGCGATACCATAAAATGTTATGTGATGGATATCTTCCAACAACACAGAAGATTAATTTAGTTAATCTTCAGAGAGGTAGGTCCAGCTATTATTTGACTATTCATAATCGCACTCCGAACAATACCAAAAGTAGTTTGGCCTTATTCGACCCAAAAAAACGACCATTATAATAGGATAATGGTCGTTTTTTGGGAAATGGTCGAAATCAATTCATTTTACAATGAGATGATAGCGAAGGATAATGGTGCTGTGAAAAATATTATTTTGGCAATATTCGCTGTAAGTTAACACTACTTTCAGTATATTACGTTTAATGTAGAGAGTCATATTGACAAGGAACTAAGTACAGACTCTCAACTAGATCAATTGTCTTTTATTTTTCATCATTGAAAATAGTTTTTGTTTGATTATGTACCCTATTATACCAGCATAATAACATCATCTGGTAACCCTAGTAACAAAAATTAATAGTGTGCTCAAAGCAGTGTTTGATAATTTATTAAAAACAACTCCATACCTATCACTAGAAAAAGTAGGAATCAGTACTATTTAAGTAAGTCACAGGGAGTTATGATTTATATTATAACATCAGAATTATTGACTTTATTCTATCTGACAAAGCCATTTAATTCTACTAAATAATGCTAAAGAATGAAAGTGCTTAAAGAATGTGTGAAATAACTTCCTCTAATTTGAGAAACCAACCAATATATTGACGTCTATCGAAATACTAAAAAAATCGAACAGCGTATTACAGCGAGAAAATACATTCATTTTTCATTACTTGTTGAGTTTCTTTATGAACACATTAACATTTGTCCACCCTATACATTACATATATTATTTTAATGGTTTATATTTAAATTCATATTAAAATTATCAACAGAACCTCAGTGTTTTATTTTAACTGATGAATTTGGTGCCATTTTCCACTAAAGCGTTATGCAACAAGCGTAGGCCAATGTTCACTTTGTTGTGGTCATTTCGAAATTTAAACCAATTATGCGCTATTGTTCAAATTAATTTTAATTAAAATTGATTACAGAAAACAAATAGGTTTGAAGTTTGAATAGTGTTTATGTGTACCCTACCTTTTAGAACATATATTTACTTAATTATAGATGTAATTTGTGCATTAAATTGTTAATTGAATTAAATGTGATAATTATTGTTAATTATCTTGGAAAGTTTATCGCCTGATTTAGTGCCAACAAAACTCAGTGCGCTTATAGAGTTCTTTGAGGTAACGTTGCATATTTTTTTAACAGATCAATCGCTGGTTTCGGGGTGTAGGCCAATTTTTAGCGCCAAAAAATCGTTTTGTATCGAAGGTTATGGACGATAATTATTCCAATAATGGTAGTCTTCATAGAAATGTTAAAAACAAAAATATTTCTTACACCATGTATTTTTTTCTCTGTGTGAGAATAACTCTACTATACAGAATTTTTTTTTCTTCAAAACATTTAGTTTTAGAAAAAGAAATCGTACATATTATGTTGTTTTATTTGCAAAAACTTGACACACATTTGTACAACTGCGCGGACAACTGCGCGGACAATCTTTTGACGAATTTTTAGTTAATCCATTGATAAATAAACTAAAATGTAACTGTACTAAAATTTTGGTACATCTATTTCTAAATTTTTAGAATTTTTTTTGTGTCAATCTAGCGGTTTCATCGATTTGAGCACATTGAGCACATCCTCCAGTCAACACATATTCATGTGTTGTCTGCCATAAGTTTTAACATGAGGATGTTGTAATTTATATGTGGGGATGTTCGAATCTCGGTCTCTCAATTTAGTCTAAATTTAGACTAAATTGTTAGTCTAAATTTAGACTAAATTGTTGGCATAAACATTATGAAAAAATTGTAATTTAACGGCATATTAGACTTGGATATTCTATAACTTTTGATGAATTCAAGTTTGAACATTTAATAAATTATGATAACTTGCTGGTGTTACGTCTGAACACATTAAATTATTGAACTATATGGTGCAAAGTGCTGCAACGTAAAATAAATTAAAATGGAAAGTAACTGTTGTGGGTATTGTAAAAGAAATAATCAGTTTTATAAAGCGATTTTCCACTCTTACAACAATAAAACTTTCACATCTAATACTCTTCGACTGTTTGAAGTAATTTTGAGCGTAAAATTGATACTTCGTATTGCTAAAGGAGTCTCACAACACCTAATTGTACAGATAATTGAGCTGCCTATCCAATAATAGTTTTCTTCTTTAAGTTACAATTATTTAGATGAGAGACAGAACATAACTAGCCCACCACTGGTTAACTTTCGAACTAGATGGCATAGACATTTATTTTAATTTCGAACCAATAAATCCATCGTTGTGTTTTCATGGTATCTACTTCATTGATTTTCAACATAAAATTGAAACCTAAATTGTAATGGATGACAATGGAGCATTCGTACCTGAAATGTTACTTTGCAGCAAAGTGAATATGGTGCCAAAATCATAAAGAACCCACTTGTGGCTTGAATCTCGTTTTCCTATGACATTCTTAGCTGTCACCATTTAACACGTTGGTAGTCGATATTCAATTTTTGTTTACGCAGGATTGCTTAACAGTCGCCGGCTTGTGTTTTATTCAAAAGCGTCTAGACTCACCGCTCACTGTTGACGTAAAGCAGTAAAACAACACCTCCGGAACTATTAGCATCTGAAGTGGCCAATTGGCCTTGAAATTAAAATATACCCTCGACCTTATTTCCGAGTGGATTGAAAGAGTATACAGAGGATGAGACGATGGTTTACGGTTTCTCCTAATATGGTATCCGCGAGGAGTCGAGTTACCTTTTTGTTTTTTCGCGATCTATGCGATCGGTGTATACATCTGGCAAGTAATTGTGCCCCCAGGCTGTTGGCTAACATAATTATACAATTGCGGTCTTTCGGGTTTTTGTTAGGAATGAATTGTACGGCGTCTAAAGCTATAAAACTTGCTTCTTCTGCCTTTTGTCGTTGGCAGTATTCTTTTTTTCTGTCCAAAGAAATTATGAAATATGTGATAATTTACTTACCCAATTTGAGAAGCCAGTGGTATAATTTGCTGTGCATACCACGAAAACGTAATTATGTTATTTTTAGAATGATGACCTTACATTGGATTAATCGTAGCATAAAATGTTTCGCTCAAACAAAGTTACTGGCATTACCTTGCAGCACAAATTATAAAATAGTACAGTAGTTTATTAAAATAAAATATAAATTGAAGAGCTAAAAATAAATGTCGTGGAACAGCTAACATAAATGTATACAGAAACCATAATCTATCATCAATTATATGATTGGTTGTTTAAATATACTTCGTGGCATGTTGGAATTATATCTTTTTGGAGCAAATATATGTAGCTACTCCACTTAACAAAAATCACATTTGTACATAGGTTTAGGTTCTGTGGAAATTAGTGTATAAATTGATTTCGTGTAAGTTACTATTTCGGCGCTATAAATCCACTTACTTTTAATAACATGCATAAAATTAACTCTTGAAAATTACCCATTAAACCGTTGCCTTCAAAATAAATGTCGCAGCGACCAAATCAACAACAGTCTTCGAGATGATTTTTACTGGACTGCAGGTCGTAAACTGCATAATGGCCGAATCGGCCTTCAATTCCGGCTAGCGTAATCGCATAAACTGTCGTGCAATATCGTTACCAAAACACAATATTTCCCGGACTCCGTTACGGCCGGCGTTATTTATAGTTTATTGGCAATAATAATGTGAGCGACCGTAAAACAGAAAACGAGTTTTCTGAGGAACCGACACCGCGGTACAATGCAATCGGCAGCAGGCGACGGCGGACCGATCGTATGTCTCGGGAAAACATCAACAAGTAGACGTGGCGTGAACGACGGCTCTACGTGAGAAAACCGTTGGCATGGGTTTTGGCAGGAATCGGACGCGCGTCAGACGCAAAGCGAACCGTGGACGCTAAAAATAGTCGATGAGTTTACGTTACGAGAGAGTTCGGCTATCTAGAAATTTCAGGCCAAGGTTATCCAGAGGCCTTACTGCTGCTGTTCGATTAATTTGAAAATATCCATATGCTAACGCAGGATGCGGGATTGCAGGAGTCTTCAATCAATGTCGAAAACAAACATTTCAGATAGACGAGGGATATTTTTAGCATCTTAACGAGAAAAGTCGTGTCGTGGAAGTTTTGATCACGAATATCGATATCGATCAACTAAATGTTGTTATTCGCTAGTTATTCTAACTAAACATAGGATGGAAATGTTTGATTAAGATATTTAAATCCTTCTCCGCGAACAATGACATTGACCATTGAAAATTGATCTTTAGCCAAAGCTGCTTCTCTGACGGCACCATTACAACCTTCTAACAGTTATTATTTGGTCATATAGCGAAGGGATTGTCAGAGGACTTAACTTTAATGATTAATAATTAATTTTGGGCAGTTAAGTCAGTTTTGTACCAGAATTTTGATGTACTTTGGTTGATAAAAAATAGTGATATTATCAAAATCAAGTTCCAGCTGGACTTGATTTCGATTTTTTTCTAAATAGATTAAAAATACAAATTTTTAATGCAGAATATTATCATGATGTTTTCATCGAACATAGAAATTGAGATGTGTGCTGATAATCTGAATGCTGCTATGGGGAGATTGGAGGAGCTTTTGAATAAGAGACGACTTGCTTTAAGTTTGGAAAAATCAAGGGAAGTAGTATTTACAAGAAGGTGCAGTATTCACAAACCAAAGATTCTATACGACGGAGAAGACATTAAACATGCGACTAGCGTAAAATATTTGGCTTCCACCTTAATTCCAAATTGAGTTGGAAAGAACACATTAGAGTTGTTTCTGTGCCAGCAAATAGGGTATAAATGTAATTAGGTCTTTGTCCTCGTCTAGATGGATCTCTGAACATGTCACCCTAAGAATGTTATTCAGTGTCCGGCCTGATGAGAGTTCATTAGAACGATATGGAGAATCAGGTGAATTAGAACATTGAAAGTTTGAGGTTATTGATTTTTGGGTACGGCAGTCTTAACTAAAATATTTTCAACTTTTGATCACTTCTGGTTATACCGGAAGTAGTACTCAACTTGCTTATTTCTAATGTTCTTATTTCAATAAACACGCTGTATTTTATTGCATTTATGAATTCTATGTTAAAATTTAAAGCAATTTTGTGTTACTTTCCCTATAAACAGAATATTAACAGTTCCTGAGATATGTCAGTTTTAACAAAAAAAGTGACAGTTACATTGCTATTTTAAATGACGTGTAAAACAATAAATACTGCAAATAAAGGAAATGTATGTGGCCACGTTAAAGAGATGTCAATCCTTTATTGGAAAGTTTATTGAATTTTTTTAAACATTTCACAAGGTGTTCAAAATATTTAATTAAATACGACGTTAAAAAAATTAGCAAAAGTAATTTTTTTAAAATGAAAAATTATTTCTATACATTTTTGAATTATTCTTAACAAATGATATTAACTTAGTAGAATATCGTATACCTAAAATGCTTTGTTATTGGGATAAATCAGTTTAAAGAAAATGTATCCGTATAAGTAGTTATTAATAATTCCAAAGTTCTAGAGGGCTTTCAAACAGCCAACTCAATGTTAGTCTATTTGACAGTTAGACTCACTCTGTGTACGTGTATCATTATTGTTATTAAAATAAGTTAGTTTTTGTTGTAAAATGTCGCGATTAGGATTCTCTAATGAAGATTTCTTAAATTCACTAATTATTTATGGAGAATGTAACAGAATAATTGAAAGAACGTATCGTGTATATTCTGAAAGACATTCAGATTGTCCAAATTCAACCAAAGGCATATTGCGTAGGCTTCTAAGAAATTGCAAGGAATATGGTTCCTTTTTGCCAAAAGTTCCGAAAAACAAGCCATTACTTGATGACGAGGATACAGAAATTTTGGTGTTGGCATACTTTACTGCATATCGCAATAATTCACTTAAAGATGCCGAAATTGCTCTTAGACTTTCAACCCGAACAATACATAGAATTTTAGTAGAACACAAATGGAAACTCGAGTTGAATTTTCCTAATGGTTTTTATTAAAAACGCAAGAGAATGATAATTTTACTTAGGATGTGATATGGAGTGATGAGGCAAAATTTTGTAGAAATGATCTTTATAACAGGCATAATAGTCATTTTTGGGCTTCAGAAAATCCGAGAGTTGTTCGAGAACGCAATGTATTTTGTCATAAAAACGGAAAAATGTTGTGTATTTTTTTATGATCAAAACTTAAATTCAGAGGGGTATGTAAGTAGATACATTGAGAAATGTTGTGGGAGAAGCACTGCAACATCTACCAGAAGAAGAGTTTCACTGTGCGCTTTATTAAATGGATGGTGCTCCTCCCCATAGGACAATGGCCGTTTCATCTGTATTAGATGATATGTTTGAAGATAGGTGGATCGCTAATGATGGTCAATACAAGTACCCACCTCGTTCGCCTAATTTAACACCTTTGAACTTCTATGTTTTGGGATACATTAAAAATAAGGTATATGCAGATCCTGTTACAACCAAGAATGATATGCAGTGTAGAGTTCGCGCTGCTTTTAATGATATTAGTGGCAATTCTATCACTTTGTCAACAAACAGATGCCTTCTCAGAAAAATTACTTTGTGTTTGGGGCAAACTGGCAGCGTTTTTGAACACTTGCTTTAATTAAAAAAGAAAACGATTATACACTTTATTTGGTCGTATTTTGATACGTTTTCTTTTTTAGTTTAGCGTTACAAGTAACAAGATTTGATCAGTTGAATTTCTATTTGTTTATTTGTTATAATTAAAATATGTTTTGTTTTTTTAAGGCGCTTTAAATTTAGAATTATTAATTAAAATTGCTTGTTTTGATAAAACATTTTTAAACTGATTTTTCCCATATAATAGCAAAGTATTTTAGATATAGGATATTCTACAGAAAGTTAATATCATTTGTTTAGAAGAATGCAAAAATTTATAGAAATAAGGTTTTTATTTAAAAAAAATGAATTATCGCCATATGCAGTAAAGTATGCCAAGACCAAAATTTCTGTATCCTCGTCATCAAGTAATGGCTTGTTTTTCGAAACTTTTGGTAAAAAAGAACCATATTCTTTGCAATTTCTTAGAAACCTACGCAATATGCCTTTGGTTGGAGTTGGACAATCTGGATATCTTTCAGAATATACA
>JAWQRJ010002805.1:0-12942 GCA_033557515.1 Diorygopyx duplodentatus | reverse complement strand
CCATGTCTTTTTTTAAACTTATCTAACCAACCTTGACTTGCAGAAAAACTTTCATTTTCGTTTAATTTTTGGCTAAGATGAAGAACTTTCTCTTTTAGCATGTTCCCGGAAAAAGGAATGCCCTGCGCGCGTTGTTGCTTGAACCAAAGATAGACTGCTTCATCAAGTTTTTCAGTTTTGGCTTTTTTTAATGTCGACCGTCCTTCTAAGGCCTTTGACGAACCCAGCTTTGAACAAAAAGCCTCTATTTGAGCTTTGTAACGTCTCCAATCGCCTACTGTGGTTTCACCAACTCCAAATTCCAAAGCAATTTTTTTTAAACTTTCACCATTATTAATTCTTTTAATAGCCTGAAGCTTTTTGCCCATCGAAACAACAACTCTCTTTCTTTTTTGGTTCTGCATTTTATAAATTAACGACTTACTTGCGCGATGGTCAGACGTGAAATGATTAAAGAAATGGTTCACAACAAAACAGGGGATTCCCCCCACACTATCGCCAGTCAAATGAGGGGGATGTAATTATCCGACGGCCACTGGAAACAAAGCATTGTTGGTGTCTTTTTCACGACTCATTCACAAAAAAATCAGATTTCGTTATCGGCTCGGTTAACAGAAACCTCGATTAAACGAAGCTCGGTTAATCGAGGTTCTACTGTATTTTGAATTTGAATTTAGGATCTTAAGGTGTTAAAATGTAGTACACAATGATGATCATCCTTATATATTGATAGCGCCTATACTTTCCAAAAAAGTTTATGAGGTATTTATACAGGGTAACCCGTCAAAATCTACATTAAATCTAGAAGTTTTGAAGCCAAAGGGCACTCCTTTCGTGGTACATTTTTTTATACCACAGGGCATCAAACTTGGAAGAAAATTTTCTTCAGGTCGGAAATTGAAAGTTCCATATTTTTTACTGAAAAAATTGTTAGTGTTTCTGGAAAACTGTGATACACATCCGATAGCACATCTAATCAGAAATAATTATCGATAGAAAAAATTAAATAATTCCTTAACTTAAGGTAATGGCATGAAAAAACTGACCACGGGTATTAATTTTTCAAAAATTCCTAAAATTCCGAATATTCTCGAAACCGTGACACCTTTACTAAACTTATGTTGGGTTATTCAAATAGGGCGTGGTCTTGTTTATTAACAGTTTTAGTCTCGACCACTGTTAACGGGATCCACATCCGACCGTAGTTATTGCTAAAAATATCGAAAAGTTTGTCAAAACCTATTCTATCTTTTCCCTTTTCAGGAGCACTGATACCCCAACCCAAAAAATGATTTCCTTTCGTGTTCTTCTAGGGTGTTGAAACAATTCTAAGGTTGTATTAAGAAGATTTCATTAAATAAAAAATTGCTTGGCTTCGTTAAAAAGTCACCTAACTGCTGAAACACATTTCCTGGAAAACTAAAAAAATGTAGCTAATCTCTTCGGATGATGAGAAAGCATTTTATAACATTTAGTATTTTAAGTTGTGATCATGATCTGTTCATCAGTACGGCGAACATCAGTTATATCAGTGATATAAGTCTTTGGAGCAACAAATGTAATATACTCCATTCAATTTTCAAGTAGAAGAAACTATTGTTTCAGAATGGTCAGATCAAATTTTATTCCACTAACTTCAATCAATCAATGTAGACCTGAAAAAGTCAAATAGAGGATAAGTAATCAAATAAGCTTCAAATAAAAATTAACCACCAACTTCCAAAACATTTTCTTCGAACTCAAACAAAACTACAAATCAAAGTTACTAAACGTATTTGGACTTCTGAAAAGAGTGCTCTTAAGTAGTATTCGAATTGTATATAACAAAATCATTGATGGGTGCTCTGTTCATTAGGGGGAAAAATATTGTCACCTAATATACGGCTATTAGCTATATACGTCATAGGTGCTATTACCTGACACATCATAAGTTCATCGACAACGTCAACTTCTTCTTTTGGAAAGTTATAAAAGGTAACAATTTCTCGTTTGCGGTCATCTCAGTATTTGCATCGATTTTGTCACAATGGTGCAACGTTGTCATTTGCAATACATTTTGCTTTTGCGAGGGACATACGACACTAAAATGACATCTTTCTGGAATCCAAATAGGCGCTCTTTATGACGCGTTTGAAACCGAAGTTGTTTTATATTCAAGTAATAATCTAGTTGCTAGCGGATAACTAGCAAACCAGTTAGCGAAAGTTGTATTGCAAGACTATTTGAAATGGTCTGCAAAGTCTGATAACAACGACTTCCGGTTTTGGTTGAGTACAAGACCGGAAGTCGTTACAGCTCTTGGTTGAATACATAAAATGTTCTTTAGTCCACTGCAGCATATATTTTGAGACCATTTTTAGCTGCTTTATTAGGAATTAATTGAGTGAAATCACATCGTCCTCTAAATGTTGTTTATTATGTTGTCGTCCTTTTCGTTCTTTTGTCTGATTTCTAGTTTGACTGTTGTCAAACGGCAAATACAGTAATAAGAAATTCAATTTCAATTTCTTTTAACACATTGTTTGTCTTAAGAATATCGAATTGTGAACCATCTGTGCCCCAAAAGTCATCATCTACTTTCTGCCTGGACGATTTCAAAATATCTGCTATATACAAAAGTCCGAAAACGGCTTCCAGTTCTTCTCTTTCACTAGATGTCGAGTGTCGCACCGGTTGTAATTTTGGACATTTTCTCTTAGTTTTGCGTTTATAAACTCACAATATCAGACATAATTGCATCTACAATGAACAATTTCCAGCATTCAATGATTTTTTGAAATTCCTAGATGCCTGCTTTACACCTGGGAGATGATGATTTTTGGCGACGTGTTCAATTCGTGTGATGGTTTCTAATTCCGGATCGTGTTCATCTTCGTCTTTATCTTCTTCCATTTCTTGCTCTGTATTCGAATCCTCAGATCTTTCACCTTTGAACCTAATCCCAGTCATTGTTCTCATCTTCTTCTACTTCTTCGCATAGTTTTTAGAAACCGCCTTTACATTCTTACCTTTTGGTAAGAATGATAGCTTCCAAGTCTGGTTTTCTTGTAATGAGTTCTGTATGGCTTTTCTCAACTCATCACTTTGTTTACTTTCTATAGCTTCCTTGGATGTTTATCAATTCTCTCTCACATTCGCAAACCCCTCTGCTGCCAACACAAACGTTTCGTAAAAATTCAATTTTCAAATCGTTGATATGTCTCGGAGTTGACAAATATGTACACTCTGCCAAATTTTAATCTTCTGTGGGTTGATGCGAACGAACTTGTTCTTTGATCTGACTCTTTGATCTGGTAAAACATCACCTTCTCTCTCGATGAACTGATTGATTTCTGGCTGAACAATCTCTAATTCTTCAATTTGTTTTTTTCCACAAACAATCTCTTGTTCTTTATTGAAACTGGAGAAGATAACCTCGTGACATATATTCTGTAGCGCTCATCTCCGTCATATCCTACAAGATATCCTTTCACAGCTTCTTGCTTTTCTGAATTGGAATGTGAGTATAGGAGGTAGAACCGATCACTCGAAGATGCTTAATTCTAGGTTTTATTTTCATCCAGAACTCATGTTGACACCTCCCATCTACTGAATACTTCCCAGTTGTGTTTAGAACATAAACAGCTGTTGTAACTAGTTCTGCCCAAATAACATTGAGAAGATCAATGTCTGGATTCGAGTGTGTGTTCTGGTGTGTAGAGTGCTGTGAACCTCTGAGTTATTCCATTGTTCTGCAAAATCTCTCGTACGTTCATGTTGTCAAATTCTTCTCAATTGTCGCTTACTTACCTTCATTGTTCCTTACTTTTAAGAGTGTTTAAAACTTCTGCGTGAGCAAGCATCCTTACTAGTGCTTGTTTAACTTATGATTTCTTTTAGTTGTCTTCTTAGTTGTCTTCCTTCTGGCTATAAATGGCAAACGGCGTGTTTTACCATAGATGCATGGTTCACACAACACTTTCTCAAACTTAACTAACTGGTTATTAGGATCACCTTTATATTGTTAGAAGTTGCTTTGCTGCAAAAGTTAAAAGTATCAGCTGGTGTAGACCATAACTGAATGTCTCAACTTAATTGAAAAGGTTACTGCACAAAACCCAAGGTAGAGAATTTTCAGACTTCAATTAGCTTCAAATTCCTTAGATATGGCTAATGAAAACCCATTGTGCGACACCTTCCACAAAAAATGCAGCATTTGTGTGTTTAATTTATTTCGCGATTCGCTCGCAGCAAATATCGAATATTTCGATAATATTAAAGAATAATATTTAGCAAAAGCAATAAATTTGCGGCCAGTCATATTGGATTCGGTTCGAAAAACGATATTATTATTGTTAAAGCGGTCAATAAATATTTGGATTTTAAATCGTCTGACACGTGTAACAAAAGTAATTAACGAACATCGTTTTCGAATTATATTGTCGGCGAACGCGATCGCAATTGCATTAGTGTGCCCTTTCAGCGTTCGCGTTCGTAATAAAATAATTCGGGGCGTGTAAAACTATGAATTATTATTGTGCCGTTTTCAGACGGCGTTCACGATTGAATAACTGGCGAATAACGTACTGCGGTCCGGTCAGCCACAGGACGGGCAATAAATTCAAATATCATTATTAGCAGTTGCACAAATTATTAATATCCGATTGTAAATCATAGGTTGAACGTAACACTAGTAACGTACGCACAGCTTCGGGAATAATTTCTACGTAATTACTGGCGGTGTTGATATTTGCTGGTGTATAGATTTTGTGCTGCCAATGTAACCGGGCGTTCACTATGTATTTTATAACCAACTATAATGTATTTATGTTATATCTTGTACCTCACGCAATTATTCAAAATAACAACTATTTCGGAGCTATGTACTTTGCACTGCTGAAATTGCTAAAATTCATAAGGGCAAATTTATATTATGGTAAAATATCTAGACGTAATTGAAAGCAAATTAAGAAAAAAATAATAAATATATCCGATAACCAATAGGCATAAATGTGTTAATCATTCTGAGTCACAAATAAATTAAAAATATAATTTTCTTTAGGAATGCTACCCTGTTCTGCCTTCCTAACAGCAGCTTTCGTAGTAAATATCAGTAATAATAATATTTATTCAGCTGTGCCACACTTTGTGGGTGTGAAAAGTCATAATACATACATATAACAGAAATACACGCTAAATTCTGGTTCAAATTAAATTCACACATTCAGGTCAAAATCGACGTATAAATTATTCACAAAAATTACCGAAAGATACTCCCGCTGGCTGTAGTATACACGGTTAATTAACAATGTCCTTGCAGTAGACTTAAACGCATTATTATATAATTTAGCAAAATCATACAGGGGACTTTTTTCATATAGTGCTGAAGGGTGTTGGAGCAGGAGAAGATTATTCGAGTTTCTTGAATTATAATAATTATTAGAACCTTCAAAATGTTGTCATTTTTGTGTACATATGACACCACAAGAAGAGAATTAAATGGTCTAGAAAGATCAAAAAAACAAATCTATTATGTAATTGCTCTTATCCAAACTTTCGTATACAGTGCGAGGAAATATTCCCGTACCATGCCGGCAAGTACGCCACACCTTGTCCCCCAATTCTAGCGTATAGTGTCTCCTAAACCCCACCTACTCGAGCTATTGGCTAACGAGACAAGCACGCGTCGATGTGACGCGACAAGCAGGCGCCACGTGAGAGCAGAAAATCTGGATGCCCTGAGAGCTAAAATAATAGAAACAGCTAACCTTTTCACACCTGAAATGCTTTCTAATGTTAGAAGGAATTTCTATGATAGATTAGGTTACTGTTAGGCATCTCAGGGCCGCCTATTTGAGCCACAATTGTAATTTTTTAAATTTAGTATTATTTTTATGTTCAAATGGGGTTTTAAGAATTTATTTAATTTTAGAATATTTTCTCAGAGAAATTTCTTCTAACATTAGAAAGCATTTCCGGCACCATTTTGATGGTGCGAAAACCATCAAAATAGTACAAACAAACAAAAATTCATTCAGAATACACATGACTAAATAGGACAAAAAATAATGCAATTATATATTCTTGTCTGAAACGTTTAACACACTATTTTATTTACTCATATTTCTGGTAATCTGCGTATTATGTTGTGGTATTAAGTAGCTGTTCTTCCATTAGATCCTCCTTCTTTTCATCTTCTTACTCAGTTATTTGTATAGTATTGTTGATTCTTTATTTTCAACATCACGTTATCGAAATTTTGAGTTTTCTGAACGATCTTTTGGAGAAAAAGTCTGATTTTGATGTTTCAGCAATGTCAAAAAGTACGCCTGTGTCAGGCGTACTAACTGACACTTTATAAGTTTATTTGTGCTTGGTGAACATTTGAACTAAATATTTTTACTTTCTCTCATATAAAGAGAAAGTACTGCATTCGGTCCAAAATTTCGATGGTGAGATTTTGATATATTTTGACGAATTATGGTATTCTAAGACTAATGGTATCATTTTTGGCCATTGGTCTATTTTCATATACACAGGTGTCCCATTTCCTCAAGACGCTATGCAACTTCACATTTTTATATGTTTATCCCATATATTATTACATTTATGGGTATTTGAGTTATTGGACATTTTTTTACAAAAAATTACATTAGCTTAACATGCGGTGCGGCAATGCCCTCTTAGAGTCTATTTCAGCAAAAAAAAGTTACAGTACTTCCCCCCCCCCTCCCCATAACATAATATTATTTTCATATATACAAGATATCCCATTGCTTCTAAACGCTATGCAATGAGTTTTTTTAAACAGAACACCCTATATATATTTATATTTTTGGATTAATTATGGAATGTATATTATGGGCTCCTTGTGATCTATTTTATTAAACATATATTCGACCAAAGTCGCAACCTTTAAGAGTTATTGGACATTTAAAGATCAAATATCTGTTGTGAAACACTCACACGACTTTTTCTCACCTAATTCCCCTGAGCTTTTTGTAAAAAAATTTCAATACTTCCTAAATGGTGCGACTTTAGCTACATGTATGGTTAATAAAATCCATCATAATTCGACAAGGAATTAATCAAAAAGAAAATAGAACTGATACAATAAAAAATTTGTTTGAAACTTTTTCCCTAAAATGATTAAAAATAGGAGACATGTTAATTACAGATTGACAGACGAACGAAGAGACAGACAGAAAAGATGAGTGTATCAACTTCCAAAAACGGTATCATTACCGTTAGAATAACCTAATTCCGCAAGATATATCAAAATATATCATCAAAATGTTGGACACTACACGTAGAGTAGATTCTTTCATTGAGATAGGTATAAGGCTGGGGCTCTCATGAAGATGTGAGAGGGATTCTAAATCCAGGTGAACCTCCGTAGTGACCAATGTGGTGATTCTAATATATCCATATCTAGAAAAAAAAAAGAAATGCCAAAAAAATGGAAAGAAAATATCAGTAAGGTTGTAATATGAAAAAATTATTTTAAAAAAAACTATACATGATGATTCAAATTCATTCCCTTACTTCTGATAGTGAGGATAACTGTACAATGTTTACATTTAATAGTTTTATAACCTTATTCACAGTGTGTTGATCTACGATTTATAATCCTCCGCTTATCCTCCAGTAGTCTAAATGGTTCCAAGTTATTACTTCTATGTTAAAAGCTTTTTCCCTTCACCTTATAGCTCGTTGATATGCAATCCATACTTCGCCTTCTTTTCCAGTAGTCTGAATAGCGAGATGGTATAGGGGTGGTTCCAATTTGTATATGTTAACCTCCTGGGGCAAAGGAGTATATTCGTAATGGAAAAAATACAAGAGAAACGTTAACTGTAAAATTAATTAGTTGAATTAGAATTAATTTAGAATTTTTTACGTATTGGTTTCAATAATTTTTTGAATTTAAAGTACTTATTCAAAATTTATTTATCTAAATGATCGTCAACATAAACTACCGTGGTGTAAGTTAATTTACACCAGACGAACCATTTCTTACCTTATGGATTGGTCGATCGATGGTCCGGGCATAGTTTCACCCACGGGTCCCTCGTCCACTTCCAATTTTTCGTAGACCCCTTCCTTCTCGCTGCTGGAAAAAGGTCTGTCTCTACATTTGCAATACACAAAGTTCGGTTGTGCACTTCCATCCCTAGCGGTGTCCAATTCTATTTAAATTTACTCTTCTTCTTGACAGCAAAAAAAACTTAGGTTAGCTTAGTGTCAACAAGGTGACAAAGCATCGTTTACACTGAACGATATTTCACTAATTCCTGATTATACAAATTAATCAATGCTACGTTCATAAACATACGGTAGGCAATATGGTTTTTAAAATTGCTTAATAACTATACACTGCATTCTTTAAAACATGCCGTTTTCGAAAGAAAAATAAAATATTAAAATATAATTTCGCTCATGTAGGTTGGGTTTCCGTATTTAGTTTAAGTCGACCGTATAAGTAGTTTATTTTAGCTTGCAATCAAGTTTTTGGAGTTTTTATGGAATTTATAGAAGAACAAGAGAAATTTTCGAGGATTGTCCATGTCTTGTCCATGTGTAACAGCACAAATATGAAACATTTGGCACATTTCGTCGAAGTCCAGACAATTGCATCGTTTTCCATGACGATTGGCATGGAAATTACTTCTCGTACTTTATTAGTACTAATCGTACTAAAACCAGAAGTGAAAGCTTTTGTGTATTTCTCTTCATTCTTCTTTAATAATGTAATAAATTGAATTAAGTGCCTTTCAATTGGCAAAACTGCCAATAAAGCTATGAAAAATTTTACACTACACTTTTGTCGCATTTCCACATGTCGTCCGTAATCAGCAACTAGTTCACTTTTAATTTTATGCTGTCTAGTATGCGATAACATTTCGCAGTTAAATGTAAATGTTTTTGAAGAAATGTGGGTTTCTCAGGTTTCTCAGAATGAACTAAAATTGCTGCATCAAATCTGTTTTTAATTTGTGCTATTGCTCTGTAACATCAACACTTCTGGCATCTTCAGAAGATAAAAACATCTGTGTTACATCATTGTGGGCTAACTAAAATAAAGCTCTAAAGTAACTAAATAAAGTTTTTTCTCTTTTATGTCGGGTGATAGCAATTGTTAGCTTCCACAGTGGCCAGCAATTATTCCAATCTTACTACAATGTTTCCAAACAGAACCCAAGACAAATCATGAAAAGCTACAGTCTCTTTGCAAACATTTCTGAGGATTACGGATATCCCTTCTGTCGTATACAAACACTTCAACCAGTTAAGGCAAATCTTTTACGCCGGTAAATACTAAAGTCTATAGACACGAACTCGTACAACAACTAAACGGTGGCAGCAATGTAGCACCAAATCGTCTGAGCCAAAAGGACTCTCGGCACCGCATAATAATTGAGAGCCACTTAAGAAAAGGGCTCGCTGAGAGGGATTAGAGGCATTAGGAGTTAAGCACCAGGGGCTTGGTGTGCAGAGTGAATGCAAAGGTGTGAGCTGCCGTGAGTGGAGGAGCGTTCAGTTCTTGCCGATCTTCAGTTCCGTTCAAACCCCCTTTCACCACCACGTTACGTAACTTTGGCGCTTAAAGGAGCCGCCTGCAAACTCGCCATATGACACAATGGGCCAAAGCTTTACACTTACCCATTACCACCGAACAAGACGTTTTCGGTGAGATTAACGATAAGCGAACAATGCAACGAAATCTTTTACGGTTGTTCGTCAATAGTGACAATTTGTTAGGCAATAATATTAAGTTCTTCAGATACGATGCAGTTTGCGTGGCATCTATTCGTGTTAGTGAATAAAAAATAATTTAAAACCAAAATGATTAATCAGGAATTCAAACACGCTTATCTTTTATTTTCATTTAATTATTAATTAATGTGTAAATTTACGTGGATACTATTTTATACAACATGTAATTTTTAGGAGATGTTTGAGATAATCAATACTTTATATCACAGAAGGAGCACAGATACAAACACAAAATACAAGTATAAATGCAATAATAAATATGATACGTTTTAAAACACGTCGCATAAACAACGTGCTAAAATGTTTTAAATCATTTTTAAAATTAAAATACACTTTAATTAAATTTGCGTGACGTAGCTGTGCTTTTAACGTTTAATAGTTCTGCCAGCTAATTGAAAGCTGGTTTCACATGTGACAATTAATTTGTGAACTACTGAATTTGTGCATAACCGCCATTGACAGATTTAATATAAATTGGAACCAAAATTTTCTGTCAATAGAATTATTAATCTATTGATTGAAAATCGTGTGTGTGCACAGTATTTGCACTTAAATTACACATGGTAACGAATAATTGAATTCGCAATAATTTATGTTGAAACATTCCCTTAGCATTATTAATATCATAATGGAGGAAAGTAAATCCATTATTGTTACAAGGACTTTTTATTTAGTATTGATAGATTTTAAAACCAAAATTAAGGGACCCCTTATTACTCTGACCTTGCAGATTCTGTCACCACCTAACTTTTTTTAAATTTGCAATCCACATGTAGAAAATCAAAATAAGTACAAATCTAGGCTGTTCTCTAAAATAAATACAGGTACCTCAGATACCGGAAATCTCGGTTAATAGAAATTGTGTATAAAAACTCAACGTGCTCGCGAATTTAACATCCCTTAGAATAAAAAACAATACAACGTTTTTTAAATGATAAAAATAAACATATATAAAGTTATGTTTCACAGCTTAACAAATTTAAAAAGGAAATCAACTTACTAGTAGTAAATTTTAATAAGCAAATTGAAACTTTTTTAACTCTACTAATTTAAATATTGAAAGATGCATTTTCAAAAATAAAACAAATCTCAAGAAAATATATATTTTTTAAATTTAATTACATTGATTTGTTAAATTTACATTATTTTTTTAAAAAGTCTGTTACCTTCCGTTGCAAAAGTCCAGATTTTCTATCAGTGGCTACCCGATCACGCCAATTTTTGAGCAACAGAAGATATATCGGCGTGACATCGCTTCTTTGCTCCAAATATTTTAGGGCAGTTGTTAGTGCTTGAACACCTTCAGTATGACTTGAATCCTCAAAGTACTGGTCCTCATTGCCAGAATCATTAATATCTGATGAGCAGTTAACGGCTTGTATAATTTCATCATTGTATAATAAATCATTAAGGATTTGAAAACTTGGATGTTTGTTTTCAACCTTCCAAAACTTCTTCTAACCCTTCAATGCCACTGATAATCTCAAAAAGTTCTCCGTCTGTCGGTGGGTTTTCCATCTGCTGGAATTCATCCTCTCTCCTCTTTTGAATAATTATTTTGTGGGATGATTTTCGGATCGTAGCTGCATTTACTAATTGCCATGCCCGGGCAGTCATGTAGATTATGTTTCTCACAGTTAATTTTATCAGAGCTTTATTTAGATTTTCTTCGCATACAAGAATATGAGTGATAAGTTTCTTTTTGTAATGTCACTTAATGGCTTCAATCACCCCTTGGTCCATTGGCTGTATCAACGATGTCACGTTTGGGAGAAGAAAAATCGCCCTTATTTCTCCTGAAGTCAGCATTTCTTCTTCCGGGTGACAAGGAGCGTTGTCAATCAGCAGAACTGCTTTAGGTGGAAGATTTAGCTGCGTCAAATGTTGCTTTACATGTGGTACAAAGTCATCATGTAACCATTTTTCAAAAATTTCGAGGTTCGTCCAAGCGGACGAATTATTTCTGTACTTCACGGGCAAGGAATTTACATTGATGTTTTTAAATGCTCTCGGTTTCTTTGATTTACCGATGAGAGGCAGTTTGTAACCCGAGGCACTGGCTTCTGCTTTAGATGTTCCTCTTCTTCAAAATTTTCGATGGCATCATTCTGTAAAACAAACCGGTTTCATCGGCGTTATAAATTTGATCTAATGTCAAATTTTCTATTTCGATCATTTCTTCAAACCCTTCAACAAAGTCTTTAGCAGAATCTTCATTGGCGGACAACTTTTCTCCTGCAATCACCAGTTGTCGAATGCCATGTCTTTTTTTAAATTTATCTAACCAAGCTAAGAAGAGCTTTCTCTTTTAGAATGTTCCCGGAAATAGGAATGCCCTGCGCGCGTTGTTGCTTGAACCAAATATAGACTGCTTCATCAAGTTTTTCAGTTTTGGCTTTTTTTAATGTCGACCGTCCTGCTAAGGCCCTTGATGAATTCAGCTTTGAACAAAAAGCCTATTTCAGAGCATTTTTGTTTAAACTTTCACCATTATTATTTTTTTTAATAGCCTCAAGCTTTTTGCCCATCGAAACAACAACTCTCTTTCTTTTTTGGTTCTGCATTTTAAAAATGAACGACTTACTTGCGCGATGTTCAGAAGTGAAATGATTAAAGAAAAGGTTCACAACAAAACAGGGGATTCCCCCCACACTGTCGCCAGTCAAATGAGGGGGGATGTAATTATCCGACGGCCAATGGAAACAAAGCATTGTTGGTGTCTTTTTCAAGATTCATTCACAAAAAAATCATAGTTCGTTAACGGCTCGGTTAACAGAAACCTCGATTAATCGAAGCTCGGTTGATCGAGGTTCTACTGTAAATAAAATTAAAATAATTCTATACAGAATGTTAATTCTAATAATTGTATTTATATTATTGTAGCATCCCTGAAGATGGCTCAACAGAACTGATACATGTAGGGTAGATCTTAATAAAATATTTAAAGAAAACTAACCAGAAGCATACACATTTAAAACAACTTATTATCTAACTTGGTTAACAATGGATCCATTTATACAGAAATTTTGCAAAAATTAGTGGAGTGCCAACACGCGTTTTAAGGAAAGCATAGGGTAAAAGCCGGATAGTTGCCACACTTTTTAAAAAGCTCCTTTAAAAAATGTGTACCAATACATTTTTTATTCAAAGTGTATTCTCAAACATAGTTCATTAATCTTCTAACAT
>JAWQRJ010002804.1:0-12943 GCA_033557515.1 Diorygopyx duplodentatus | reverse complement strand
GGTCACCTTCAGCTTGTAATGTCAGCAGCATCTCATTCGTTTGGGTATTGGTTTTCTTTATCTCCACCATTTCGTTCATTAACTGTTTAAACATTCCTTTAATTTCTTCCATTTCGTCTCGAATGTAAAAATAAATAATAAATTAAATTAAACTGCAGCAAAACATACCCTTGGCACGTACGTAATGTACCGTTGATAATTAAAAAATATATATTATAAATTCAAATCACATTCGAATTAATATTATATTTACATCGCAATATTACAATTAATCCTCTCTTAAAACAACTAAAATTTCATCTAAACTACATTTATTATTATAAGCAATTATGCCGCCGAAATTGCAACATTCCTCTTGTTTATTCTTCAATAAACAAGCAACATTATAATTGACAGCAATAATTTCCCCGTTAACCGCTTCCGGATATCGAACGAGCCCGCCGTTCATGGAAGCCAATAAAGCTTGCGGTGCGCAGGTGTCCCATTTAAAAGTAGAGCTTTTACTCAAAACGTAAGCATCCACGATTCCCAAAATGACCAGCAGGCATTTGTATCCCGCCCCTGCGGCCTCTACCAGCTCAAATCCTGCTGATTTTAGCTTGTTTTTGACGGCAGAATCTTCGCTGGAACTCAAACACACTCTCTTGGTCACTATTGGAACGTATCCTAAACAATTTTGGTTTTGGCACGACCAGAAGTGTCTACCAATCCACCTTAAACAAAAACGGGGAAGCTTTTATTAACGTTTACACTTAATAAGTTTTGATTTTACTTCTGATGTTCTTGTCGAAAAAAAGGTTGATTGACAATTCCGACAGTTGGCAGCCCTGTTTTTCTATCGAAAACCCCTATTAACACAGTAACACACTTCAAACCGTTCACATAGATGTCGCCACTAATCTGCCTGTCAACGCCACTAATATATTCTGCTGTAGAATCTTTAACAAAACATTTCCTTTTAATGCTCACACATTTCCCGTGTTTCTCATGTTTCTTACCGATAGGATCGATCCATATCGCCAAATTTTCGTGGTTAACGTCAATCTGGGGTACCCCGTTCGGATGTACGTCGGTAATGCAGATTTCTTCGTGCACGACCTCGGCCAGCAGGACGGCCGCCTCGATGTCGTTATTCAAAACGCGCTTCAGCAAATCGGTGGTTTGTTCGGGCGTGTTCAGAATTTCCACCGTTACGCTCTCGCCCAGTGTGTTTTCGAAAACGTTGTTCTCTTCGCCGAATATGCAGTTCTTGAGTTCTGGAAACTGAACGCTGTTAGAGCGATTCTAAATTCTTTGGTTTGGCTTACTTTGTTCCCGACGTCATGTCTGACCGTTTCCTGTATCAAAACGTCCGCCAACGTTTTGAAATCTTTCACGAATCTCGGGTTGGACTCTGCGGTCGTTTTCTCCTGTATTAAAAGCTCGAACAAGTGCGGATTTTGGCGACAGATTCGCGCTATGTTCGCAGCTTTTTCGGATGCCACCAAAAGACTCTCTAAGATATTCATTGTTTCGTCTGTGCGTTTTTTGCGATTATCTGCGGCCGGAATGGGGTATTGACGCAGTTTTGCGCGTGCGCACGACGTTTCAAGGCCGAACAGTGTGTCACGATCGTGAATGAAACCACAAATGTGTGTATGTGTTGCGCCATAAAAACGAATGTCGTAAACACAGAGGTACACAGAGAAAGTGTTGTTATTTACCGTTTAAAAATAGACTTAATGACGTATGCGCTTAAGCATTCTGGTTATTTAACAGAAATAAGGAAATATCTTAAGAATTTATTGTAGGAATGTGCTAGCATATTTTTGTTATCAAAATAGAAAATATTCACCTACTTTGAGTAGTTTATTTGGATTATTTGAAAACATTTCCAAATCCATGCAAAAATTCAGAATAAATGAAGTCTGAATAAATGAAATTTCTCGCTCTCCCTTCACAGAATCTCTATAGAATTACATCGTTTGCTTTAAAGAATCATATCTTTGGAAATATTCAAGAAAATCAATTGAAAATTTCATCGGTTGTAAAAGAAATAATGTAGTTTCAGATAAAAAATAGTAGTTGTACTTAGCTCTTTCGGTTATTAAGATAAAACATTGCAAAATTTAACCTTAAAATATTTATCATCAATTTTATAGAATTACATCGTTTGCTTTAAAGAATCAATATTTTTGGAAATATTCAAGAAAATCAATTGAAAATTTCTTCTGATTGTTCCTAATAGATTGAAAAAATAAATTATTTAGTTATCGCAACATCCCATAATCAATGCAAAGTACAATTTTTATTTACAAAATCATAAAATGAAAGAATGACAAGATGTATAAAAAAAGAAATGTACAAATACTATTTAAAAATATACAAAGTCGAAATGTTCAATAAATCGGAAATGTAGAATCAACGCATTTCGAGTACGAGTGCAAACCGCCTTTTACGTTCAAAAATTTCACCGGTAAATCCCCGAACAATTCCTTCAGTTTCAGTACGGCCCTCTGGGAATCGTTGCCGCGTCGACAAATAATGAAAACCTCGTTTAAATTCCCACCGCAGCAATTCAGTATTTTCGCTTTTAAATCGGCCAAGCTGTCGTTTTTTTGAATGCTCGTGTACGGATAGTTATAGGAATTCGGCAATTTACACATAACGTACTCGGTTATCGGACGTACGTCTATCAGGAGGTTCCCCTCTTTCTTCTTTAAGTCGCGTACGTCCAAGTGCTCGTCTTTCCGTAGAATATCAATGTCGGTCACCTGAAATAAAATCTTTAATCCGAACCGCTAAACAATCTTAATTTAGAGGTTACGCAACAAGATCAAAGATAGCAATTTGAAACGAAACGACCAGCAAACAAACTCCGTCTTTACCTTATCGTGCGACTTAGCCCCGCAAAACTGCTCGTAATCGACGAGGCCCCCAATCGAAGGATTATCCCCGCAAACGGCACACCTACTGTTCTTCGTCCGCAGCTTGATGTTCCGAAAAATCGTGTCGCACCCGTCAAACGTCAACAACTTCCCCGAGAGCACCCCCTCTTCCCGCACGATGATTTTGATCGCTTCCAAGGCTTGAAGGACCCCTATAACCCCCGGAACGGGGCCCAACACGCCGCCGTCCCCGCAGCTCGTCACCGTCTCGACGGGCGGCGGCACGGGAAACAGGCACCGGTAGCACGGCCCGTTCTCGTAGTTGTACACCGTGAGCTGACCTTCCATCTGGAGCGCACTGCCTGACACCAGCGGCGTGTTGTTCAGGACGCAGACGTCGTTCAGCAGGTAGCGGGTGGCCACGTTGTCCGTGCCGTCGATCACGACGTCGTACCTGTTCTTATCGAAGAGCTCCGAGAAACTCTGACAGTCGGCGTGGAGCCGCAGCGGCACGATTTTTATCGAACCGTTCACGCTGAAAAATCGAAAACGTACGAACGTGTTTCGAAAAGTCGTCGTAAATTTTCGAATAGCTATCTGAGAGATAAAAATACCTTCTAGTGAAATCCTTCTCGACGACTCGTAAAGTAAATAAATAAATAAATTTTATTTCCTTCTCGATAAACACAAAAAAAAATAAAATTCCATCACTAATAGTTTACCAAATCAGCTTCAGGTTCATTCAAAAAATACAACACATTTTATTTAACCAGTACGTTTTTTGAGTGTAGTTCCAAATTTCGCCACCGAAGTCGCCTAGATGGCGCTACTACTTCGATAAAAAAAAATTGCCCCGATTTGCTGAATTAGCTTCCAAATTTTCTCTACTAGTTCTTTTCCTTCGTCTTTTGTCACTTCTATTTGTATTTCATCGCATCCACAGTTTTTCATGTGGTTTACAGTCCCTTCTATGTCATTTCTAATATTATATTATCCTTGCTTTCTTTTTTAATTTACTACACCTTTTTCGATATTTATTTGACCCCGTTTGAACTTAAAACTACACGAGTTTCCCCCCAAAAAAAAAAAAATCTCACCCTCGCAGTTTGTTGTACGCCGACTGCACTTTCGACGTTCCAATGTCCGCCTCGCCGTGCAAAATCTGCCGGTGCAAATTGGTCATTTCGACGTTGTCGTTATCGACCAACGTTATCTCCCCGACGCCGGCGGCCGCCAAATAAACAGCGCACGGGCAGCCCAGACCTCCGATCCCCACGATCAAAACGCGGCTGCGTTTCAACCCGATCTGCCCGTCGAGGTTCACCTGCGGCAACAGCATTTGCCTGCTGTACCGGATCACGTCGGTACTAGACAGGCCCGGGCAGTAGGAATTCGTTTGGTGCGTCTGCTGAATTGCGAAAATGCGTAATTTGTAAGGTATCGGGTATTAATGAAAATTAATTGAGGTTATGTCTGATGTACCGGATCACGTCGGTAATGAACAGTCCCTGGCAGTAGGAATTTGTTTGGTGCGTCCGCCGAATTGCGAAAATGCGTAATTTGTAAAGTATTAGGTGTTAATTTGTAAGGTGAGGGATTAATTGAAAATTAAGTGAGGTTATGTCTGACCGTGTTTTTCAATTCTTGCAGTCTGCGTTCCTTCTCCTGCAGTTCCAACCGTAATTTCTTCATGTCCGCCTCTAGTTCGGCGATGATTTCGATGTCGCCGGACATTTCGCCAGGAATTTTGAAAGTAAATCGCGGAATTTAGGAAATTTGATTAATAAACGAGAGATTCAATTCAAAACGTAAGTAGAGAACTGACTTACCGGCGCGACACGAACGGACTGGTTTCGAGAACGCATCCTAATCAGTAGTTTACAAAAGTTATCAACTTGTTTTCGATATCCTTATCAAAAATTACTGTTGTTTACACGCAACGTCTATTGTTATGGACGTTTAAAGCGTATACCGATCCCCTTTCGAAGGTTAAAGAAATGCGAGCAAAAATCGCCGACGGTTTTCTAGTGAAGTACCGCTGTCCGTCTGCACGTCTCAGTAAACGAACACAGCCGGCGCCTGCAACAAGTGTTCGATTTTCAAAACTCGAATTTCCCCGTTCAAAATTCGGAAACAATGCAGCACTGTCCGCCGATCTACGTGGAGCCGTAACTTTCCGTCGTCTAGCAACGCCGTCAATATAAACTTTGCGTTCGTTTTCAGACAGAACGGTTGCTCGGAGACAATCTGGCTGAGCCCCGTTCCCACCGGCTACGTTCGCTTCTCCTTCGCCGTCGTGCTGGACTTCGAGGCGACCTGCTGGGAGAAGGACGGCAGGCACACCCCGTTCTACCGCGACAACGAGATCATCGAGTTCTCGGGCGTGCTGTACTGCGTGCGAACGCAAACCGTCGTCGCCGAGTTCCAACAGTACGTTACGCCGACCGAGAAGCCCGCGCTGAGCGAGTTCTGCAAGCGACTGACGGGCATCAGCCAGAAGCAGGTGGACGGCGGCATCCCGTTACCGCAGTGTCTGCAGTTATTCTACGGCTGGCTCAACGAGCAGACGTTCAAGTATCGCATTAGTTTCGGTTCGTGGGCCCCGTTCGCGAACCCGTGTGCGTTCGTCACGTGGACGGATGCCGACTTGGGTATGTTCCTCGAACGGGAGTGCGCGCGAAAGAAAATCTACAAAGCCCCGATTTTTAATCAGTGGATCGACATTAAAGCAATATACAAGGTAAGTTAATCTTCGAAATACGAACTCTATAATCAATCGTTGTAATTCAAATAATACGCAGTGTTTTAACCGTTAGATAATGTTTTGCCGTTATCAGCGAGTGGTGCGTTCTATTTTTAGAACTACTAATTTCTCTTTCAGAACGTTTACCAACGAAAGCCCAACGGTTTAAAAGGGGCCTTGCATGAGGTTGGTTTAGAATTTGTTGGTAAGGAGCATTCAGGACTTGATGACGCAAGGAATACCGCTAGATTAGTCGGTTATTTGACCAGCAGAAATGTGCAATTATACATAAATGGGCTCTCGGTACATTGTTAGGGGGAGTTTACGTTTTGTCACTGCAGACACTGTGATATGATTATAGCTTGAAAAGTGTTTATACTTTAATGTTTTTTTGTTTGTTTGGCCTAAAAAAAAAGATATTACTATAGGAAAAGGAAAAATGTACATGTTTTTTATTTTGTTACTATTCCTACTGAAATAAGGTTGTGTTATTTTATAAATGAAAATAATTAAAGGTAAAAAAAATAATAAAAATTGTTTTTTATAATATACCACACTTTCGAATTCTTCGCAGTCCTCTTTGGCATTATTAGCTTCCAGATATTTATCTAAAAGTACTTTTTGTAATTCACCGGGTCGTTTACTATTAAGTAGTATTATTCGACAATATATTGTTATATATTCGTATCAAATACTGTTTAAATAATTTTAAATCATTAGCAAGAGATACTTTATTCCATTTTTGCAAATTCAAAGCAAAAATTTGCTCTGAACTATTTATCTCTTTCAAATGCAATGATTCGGTTTTTAATACTTTAAGCTTTTACTTTTTGCTAAAGTTACTGAACGAAAATTAGTCGAATGTTTACTTACCTAACATACGTAAAATTTTATCAGATGGAATGATCTGATAAAATAACTGTATCCGGAATAACTGTCCGTAAAAAATAGTTAAAGGTAAAAATAACAAATAATACACTTTTTTTGTGGTACATCTAACTCTATTAAACATTAATTATTATAGGTACAACGTTAAATTCTCACGACATATACTGATTCATAGGATCTTCGTCGCGCCTACGCTTCAAATAATACGCTTCTATTTCTTCTTCGGTAGGTTTTTTAACTTCGTACATACTGTTGTACGGTCGCTTCCTCTCGTCCAATTTTAATAATTCCCCCACGACGATCTGATGGTCCTCTTCGTCTTTCAAAGCCTTCTGCAACTTATCCATTTCTTTCTTTTCCTTTTTCTTCTCCTTGCGTTTCTTCTTTTTGTTTCTCTTCTTGGATTTCTTATTGATTTTTTCGTTTTCGCTAGATTCACTGGACGAACTCTCCGATTTTTCCGTTAGACGTTCCTCTTTTTCCGTTTGTTTATCGTTTTCGATCGTTTCGCTTTCGTCGATTCCTCCGTACTGTTCGGAATTGGCTTCGAATCCGGCCTCGCCGAGACAATACGAATTTTTAATCGCCGAGTGACAACACTTGTAACCCCAACGACCGTTCGACCAAAACGAACCCCAAACGGAACCGTGATTATTAACGTACACGTCCTCTTGATACCTCGAACGAATCACCTCTTTTTCCTGCCCTTTTATCACCTTTCCCGATCGAGAGTACTCGACGTAATCTTCGCTCTGAGCTAGAAGCAGCGATTTCGGCGGCGCGTCCAAATGTTCTTCGCCGCCGTACTTCTCCAAAACGTTCTTTTGCACCTTCATCTTAAACTGTTCTTTCTTGTTATCGTACTCCTTCTGCAACATCTCCAACTTTGTCGGTTCCGCCAGCAAATGCACGTCGACCCCCTTCTCGTAAGCCTCCCACGCGAACAGCTGCGCCGTCGCGTGGTTCGTCGTGTCGCCCGTGAACCGAACGAAGTTCTCCCCGGCGTACATGTCGTCCTGGCGCGGGTTCGGGTTCTCGCGCATCGACCGCGTCTTCGGGTCGTAGTACGCCGAGTTCGGGTCGAGGTTGCGCAGGTACTTGGCGGTGTCCTCGCGGATCCTCAGGTTGCGCACCGTGATCCGCTGCTTGCTGTCGACCTTCGTGCCGGGCATGTCGACCTCGTCCACGTACTTGTCCTCGTCCTGCGTCTCGTCCTCGTCGTCCTGGCTGTCCTGCGCGTCGAGCTTGTCCGAGCGCAGCTGCCGCTTCGCCTCCTCCACCTTCTGGAACTCCTCGATGATCGCCTTGTGCTCGGACGGGTCGTAGCCGCTCCAGCGGTCGCGCTTGCCGTCGTACGACAGGTTCAGGTTCGCCTGGATGTATTCGTCGTGCGCTATGTTGGCACCGGAGTAACGGGCGCCTACCTTTCGCGGTCGCTCCATGCAGTCTTTCTTTTTGTGGGTCATCGCGCCGCAATTCTCGCACGCCCCCTTACGGTACTTCGTTACGATTTTAGCCTGCGATTAATTTTTTTAAATTGGAATTTTCAAATCATAAAAGCTATATCTAAACCCTACAATAAGTGAAACTGAAAATATTTCTTATAAAACATTAAGGGTAAATAGCTTTAATTAAACGTTTAAATTTGAAATTAAAATGTTGCCGTATCATTGAATTAGAATAAAGATTCAGAGTTGAAATTAAATCGACGAGGGAAGTTAAATTGTCAAATAAACTCACCGCGTCCACTCCCCTCTTGTACCACTCGTCGAGTCGCGAGAACTGCCCCTCCTTGTCCTCCTGCGGACGCTGGTGCTTCAGCGTGGGCCCGCTGGTGCCGTAGTACCACGGAGCGGTCGCTATGTACTGCGGTATGTGCGGGTTGATGTCCTTGCCCTCTTCGTCGACGGCGGCCGGGGCCGTGCCGGCCTTCCGCGCCTCCTCGAGCTCCTTCGCCTTCCGCCAGTCCTCCCTCGACTTCTTCTTCGGCTCATCGTCGTCGAGCTCGCTCTTCGTTTTCAACAACTGTGACACCGTTAAATTGGTGCTCGTGCTCGCCATTTTCTCGTTGTTTTTTCTTTGTTACTCGTTTCTCAGCGGGATAACGTTTTCATCTTGAAAGGACACCCCTTTGAAGATTGTTTATTTACGACGTTTCTCCCGAACGGTTTTTAAGAGGTTAACATTAACCTAGAAAACATGGAATGTCAAATTGACGTTTGAGGTTAGTTGAATTGTTTGTCGATAGGTGGCGGAGTTGATTTTAATTTTGAAGTAATTTTATTTAGGATTATTATGTTATCTTGAAAATAAATCGATTGTGAATAAACAATAGTTAGTTGAAGGATAAAAATAAATAGTTTGCTTTAATTTAATTGGGTTAGTCTTAATAATAAGCGGTTGCTATAAAAGGTAGCTATAACGTCAGTTGTGTAGTTCATCGATAGATGGGGTTGATTTCAAAATTTGAATTTGCGCCAAATTTCGATTTACAATTGGATTTTACTTCAGATTTCGATACGCTTCGAAAACTGGAATTGAAGGCTTTGAAAGTAATCTTTGCTTTACCCCAAATTTTCTTCTTTAACCGCTATTCCTTATCATATTTATTTATACCTCCTTCTAGAATCACTGTTGGTTCGATTAATTTGAATTATTAATTTTGACCTTTTCTACCTGTAAAAGAGACAGTTCTAGGTAACACCACATCCACCTTTTCCGCTCTACATTTCAGTTCTACTTCGTTTTTGATTTAAAACGGTATCGCAACACCTGCGTACGATGAATTTTTTAAATGGCAATCAAAAAAGTTATTACTGTTTTTATTGAGACCACATATAAAGAACAGGATGGCATATCTTTCCTGTTATTCGAAATGATGTTGTTTTTGTGTGCGTTCTTAGTTTTGACTTGCGAAGCGAATAACTTTCCTTCCCTACTCAGTACAAACGCCACAGTGGGTAAGTAATTTTTTTATATAACTTTTTTCTTATTTAGAAACGTTCAGCCGTGATTTTAGACAAAGAATACATAGGAGACGATTACGAAGCTATAAGAACGTTAATAGAAAACTATGTTATTTACGCTAAACGCGAAAAAATCAAACACGGTGGTGTGAATGTCGTTTTTTATTCTTGGGTTAGCATAAAAATAAAAAAAGACGTATCTGCCATACTGAGCGTTGCATCTTGCTCGGACACTTGGAAGCTTTTCGAAGAAGCACGGAACGAGCACGTTCTACACATGGCTATATCAGGTAACGTCGTACAATTCAAAAAATTTTTTGATTTTTAAACTACCATATTCGTGTGCAGAAAGCGATTGTCCCAGATTACCTCCTGATATGGCGTTTACAATTCCTCTGGTGAAACGTGGGGAGGAATTGCCGCAAATAATTCTGGATTTGAGATCAGCGAAAGCTTACAATTGGAAATCTGTAACTGTACTGTACGATCTTACGTTGAGTGAGTAAAAGACGACGACGTGTCTTCGAAATTTCTTTAATTTTCGATTGCCCAGGCAGGGATATGGTAACCAGAGTGTTAACTTCGGTAACTTCGGACAACATAGACATAGGATCTGCGGCCACGACCATCTCATTAATGGAGCTGTCGCACAATTATTCTTCTGCCTACGATATCCAATACGTGAGGGAAGTTCTGACAAAGTTGAAGTGGAGGAAAGTGGGTTCCAACTACCTGGTGATCATTTCCATGGAGCTGGTACCCCTAGTCATGGACATAGCGAAGAATTTGGGCTTGGTGGACACAGAGAGTCAATGGTTGTACGTTGTATCGAATACAGACTTTAAAAACGAGAGCACCATAGACGTCATCAAGCATTTGAAGGAAGGGGACAACGTGGCTTTCGTTTACAACATCACCAGTTCTAGAGGTGCCTGTAAAAAGGGCATCGAGTGTCATCTGGAGGAGGTGTTGGACGCTTTTAGTAGAGCGCTGGAGAGCGCAATTTTAGAAGAATACGACTTGGCGTCGCAAGTATCCGACGAGGAATGGGAAGCCATAAGACCGACGAAGTCTGACCGTCGCGGCTTCCTTCTGAAGAACATGAAATCTTACTTATCCCAGCACGGAACTTGCGATAATTGCACCGTTTGGCAGATGAAATCGGGGGATACTTGGGGCAGAGAATTCTTGAACGACAGCGCAGAAAGGAACATCGAATTGGTGCAGGTGGGGTTTTGGAAACCACGCGAAGGTCCTTTGATGTCCGACGAGTTGTTCCCTCACGTAACACACGGTTTTCGTGGGAGACGGTTATCTTTAGCTGTTGTCCATGTAAAGACACAAAAAAAAAGTATTATTTTTTTACCCCCAAAAGTTACTGTGATCTTTTTTAGAACCCCCCATGGCAACTGGTGGAGTTCAACAATACATCCGTTACGTTTCGGGGAATCGTAGCCGATATTGTCAACGAACTGTCGAAAAGTCTGAATTTTTCTTACGTCATCATACCGGTGGGCAACGTCACCGAGAAAGACACGGATTCCAACGATATAACCACCTACGACATACCGGACGCGATCATAAACATGGTCAGAAACAAAAGGGTTATATTGGTGGCCTCTGCTTTTACCATAAACGAAAAAACCAAAGCCCTCGTCAATTTTACTTTGCCAATAACTACGCAGACTTATACAATTCTAGCTGCAAGGCCGAAGGATTTAAGTAGGGCTCTGTTGTTTACGTCGCCGTTCACGACCAGTGTAAATAATTTTTGTACTTTGTAACTTTGTACTTTTATAAAATTTTAGATCAGTTTTTTTAAATTAATTACTTGTTCCTCAAGCAGCTCAAAGAGTTAAAATATTCCATTGTTAATGCTACTGATAACACTTTATTGGATTGCCCCAACTGAAAAGTGAAGAAAAAAGTAGTTATTTTCATGTCTAAACTAACGATAAATAAATTTAATTGTGGCTTCACAATTAAATTATTACTTAATAATAACAATAGTTATACAAGCTACTAAAAGTAATTATAGCTAAACTGTAAATTTAGTCTTAAAAACATTACACGACTCTCTCTCACTTTATGTAAATTTTAAGGATAGTTCTTAAAAGTTTCTTTCCTTTTTAAAAATCCCCATTTTGTATACCATAAGTACGACAATTTTAGATTTTTACTTTCAAAGGCACCACGTGTGCATAAAATCGTAAAAAAATGCGTTCAACCTTTCTTCTGATAGAACCCAGAAGATTTTTTCCCCAAGTTTCCCAAATGTTTAGAAATAAACGGCCGCCATATTGAACATCTTATGTAGTAAAATGTTGGTTTATTGTTATCGTGTTTATTTTTACCATGATTGTTGCTTCCATGTGCATTGTTACCATCTTTATTGCATCCATGCTTCCTTTTATTGCAATTTAATGATGTACTAAATTTGAACAGAACTGTTTTTTCAGAAAATCTTTTTTCTTTATACATATCTACTAAAGCACAAAAGATAATAAATACCAGATGTGCAGTCTTTTGTTTTGAAAACAAAACATAGTTCTTAATCATGGATAGTGTGATGTGGGTTAAAATCTGCGTGGAATATGTTTTTTCTTCATATCTTCTAAACTATGAAAGATAAATGCATACCTCTAACCTTATATCGTTGGAAAGGGAAACAATTAAATAATTTAATAATGTCAAAATCAACTATGGTTTCCATTTAAAAATACAAGTTTGGGTCATATCTTGAAACTAGTGCAAGGTAAAAATATTTTCATAATCTATCCTAGAGAATGGTTTGATATCTACAACTTTTCCCTCGAAATTTTTTGATACGATAAATAATATGGAAAATATTCACATTTGAAACAAATGACAATTTTCAGTTTTTTTCAGGATATTTAGTAGGCGATACATTTGTTTGGAAAAAACAAAAGAAGGTCTAAACAGCTTAGATAAACACCCCCGTTTTTTTCCATGTAACCGAATCTGTAGCTCTTACCGTTTCCAAGATAAGAATGGGGAGCATCGAATTTGGGATAAAATTTGGTAAAATGTTCAATAACAACAATATTACGCAGGTAATATTGTTGTTATTGAACATTTTACGAATAATTTTGAGAGCATTTTACACGATTTTTCTACTAAGAAAGCTAGAAAAGTAAATATATATACAGTGCGGACGTAAATGGTCCCCCCCCCCCCTGTTAACTTTTGAACCAGTCAAGATACAAACATGAAACCAAAGTGGTATCAAATGGTATAAAGTTTGTGGGTTTTTAGTGTAAATTTTGAACGTTAATTTTCATAGGTGGCACTGCGAGCGCTATCAACTTTGAAATTTCAAATTGCAAAGGGGGTCTTGTGACACATCATTGAAAAGGTCATTCAATTGTCTATTCAACAGTGGCGGTAGTTTTCAATTCTATCAATCCGTTATAAAGTTACAATTATTTAGATGCGGCCTCGGGGGCACGCGTATAATT
>JAWQRJ010002803.1:0-12945 GCA_033557515.1 Diorygopyx duplodentatus | reverse complement strand
GGAGTAGAATTGTATAAAACATAAATGATATTTAATACAATTATAAGTGTATTAAATATTATTTACAATGGCTTATTTTAGTTTAAACATTGGTCGAGGAAACATTCGCCTTAAAAAACCAAGGCCTTCTAGATGATTTTTTTGTTGTTGTTTCGGTTACAGTGTAGAATCGAAAAATAATAGTGTGGCATGAGTACTACCATAGCCGTATGGGCTAACTGCTGTTCTGTACAATATTCATATGTATATATGTATATGCGTTTGCGCATTCGGGAATCATTCATGCGTACGGCACTTAATATAACATTCATCCGTTACTATGCACGGCGTTAGCACATTTAATGTGGTTAAAAGATTGAGGCTTTAAAAGAATTTTTTAAATATGCAACAATTCTTGAAAGTTTAAAAAAAAAATCCATACGTCGATAAACATAATAATTTATTAAAATTCTAATTAAATCATACTTCAAACGCAAAGTGAACGTTTTTAACCACACAGAGTTTTTTTCATTTGTTTAGCTATTTACAGGTGACCATTTATTCTATAGCGCATGTTTACAAAATCTGCCTTTTCACAGCTACAACACCAGAGGGACCGTAAGTCCGTTTAGAAGATAGCTTTTTTTGTTAGGTTACTTGTATCTCTTACATAATTGCTTTAAGACTACTGTTTATTTTTACTTTTTTCCAAGTTACACCGCGTGTCGCCCTTCGGACCGTGCGCGTTGCGCGACGCCCCGCGCTTCCTAGCTTAAAGTTTGGTTTTTCGCACGATTATCATTAATTAATTATATAAGGGTGAAAGAAATAAAACTTCGCAATTAATTATCTATGACTCGTCTCGCCCGAACGACACGGGAGATCGCAAATTTTATTTCCTCGTGTGTCGGGGAGCGCGCAACACCGACGACCCGACAGCGCCCTACGGTTAGACTTACCGGCATACAACTATACGGGGAAGGGACGAGCGATAGAGCAGTATCACTTCTTGCCGGGGGGACTGTTGTGCGATGGTATCATTTTCTTAGAATGGCTTAGTTCTAATTCACCTAACCGTTTCCACAACTCGTCTCGTTCTTTTTCACGTTTTTTTTCTCTGAAATAAAACGCCTCGTCAATATCTTGTAGTACACATTCAATTAATACAATTGAGGCTTATTTTCTGGTTTCACGGTAATCAATGGAAATGTCCAACGTGTATGAAACGTGAGGTTAAGGAAACCCAAAATGGATACAAAAATCCATAAAATCGATTTTTAAATCATTTTATAGCTTTCATTGCTCCGAGTAAGTTTTATTAAAATGTTTTTCTTCTGTCTAAAGGAATTCAACTTCTTGATTGGCCTACCCAGTCACCAGACATAATCCTATTGAGAACCTTTCTGGAAGTCTAAAAAAAAGCGTTTCCGGTCAACGTTTTCGCAACAAAAAAGAACTGATAAGTGTGCACACTATAATAAAAATAAATAATTAGAAATAAAATAACAATTAATAATAAATTAGATATAAAAATAAATACAGATTAATGAAGGGATTTATGATTGGCATATTTAATAACATATTTTGAAAGGAAGCACTTACTTTTTCTGTTATCATTTTGCGTGGGTTACAGAAAAAGTGAAAGTAACAGATATTTCTTTTAAAGATAAAGTTATTTCTTATTATCTTTTACTAGAATTGAAACTAACAAATTTTGAACAACACCTCTAGTTTTTACTTTCTTTGTTAAGTTATGTTAAAATGTTATATGGTAATCAATTTTAAAATGAAAATAACTCACAATTCTGCAAACATTTTTGTTTGTCACTTATACAAAACTTATTTAACATGTTCAAATTTGTTGTACGTAAATATTTATATTAAAAAAAATAAAAAATTAAGACTAAAATAAAACAAAAACAACGTAGGAATGAAACGAATTTATCTATCTATAAGTTCCATACATATTAACAGTATTAAACAAGTACAAGGCAAGCACAGTTTGTGTAAATGACAACGTTTCAGACAAGTTCATCTCTGCAACGCGCGCGACAATCATTCATCCCATCTGAAAAAATGTTTGCAAAATCACGTTCATCGTCAAAAAACGACAGTTTCATTAGTTAAAATAATTACTAACTGGTACTTTTTGAAATATTTTATCCCACTAGTTTCACGTGCTCATTCCTCATTGATGTGTTGAAACCCAATCAAAATTCGTAAAAAGCTACTGGTTAGTAATTAATCCAATATTTTATTAAAGTTTACGCAACATTAGGAGAGATGGAGAGATTAAGATGGATGTGGAGTGTAGAAATTAGGAGAGAAATCGAAGTTACCTCTGTCGCTCCGCCTTATAGCTGGCCGTCAGTTCGTCGAACAGCTTCGAATTCATCTCCATGAACGTCTTGAGCACGTTATAGACGAGCGCTACTATAGTTTGGTTCCAGTGTTCTTTGGAAATGCGGTACAGCGCCGGGAACATTATCGGCATTATAACGTGGTTGTTTTCCTCCATCAACGACATGATGTACTCGTTGTTCCAAAAGTATAGAGCCCTCTCGGCCACCTATACAATTACAAATTGCTGTATGAATTTTTGTCCTGAAGAATATATAAACTTCGTTAAGATCGAAAAATATTTGTAATTTAAAATGGCCTTACTCGTGAAAAATGCAAATTAATCCTATTGATATCTAGAAAATTGATGTGTTTTAAAATTTTATAAATATGTTACAAATTATTTACGTAGAGTATAAGAAACCGCGATATTTATCCTATAGAATACGTAAAAATAGTTCGCATTAAAAAATGTTTGCTCTTAAAAATTGCTTCATCTGTAAAAAAATTAAATTTATCCTATATAGAGGACTTATAAATTCGTTTCTTTCAAATATTGTTTGAATTACAGAAATTTTGTGTTTAGTAGAAGAAAGTACCACATTTGTTCTAAAGAATACGTAAAATTCGCTAATATCGAAAAATATTTATGCTATAAAATGGCCTTACTCGTAAAAAATGCAACTTAGTCTTATTGATATCTAGAAAATTTAAATTTCCTAAACTTTTATAAATAAATTACAAATTATTTATGTAGAGTATAAGAAACTACGATATCTATTCTATAGAATACGTAAAAACAGTTGGCATTAAAAAATGTTTGTCCTTAAAAATGGCTTCATCTGTAAAAAAATAAAATTTATCCTATATAAGAGGACTTAAAAATTCGTTTTTTTAAATATTGTTTGAAATACAGAAATTTTGTGTTTAGTAGAAGAAAGTACCACATTTGTTCTAAAGAATACGTAAAATTCGCTAATATCGAAAAATATTTATGCTATAAAATGGGCCTTACTCGCAAAAAATGCAAATTAGTCTTATTGGTCTCTAGAAAATTAAAATTTCTTAAACTTTTATAAATAAGTTACAAATTATTTACGTAGCGTATAAGAAACTACGATATCTATTCTATGGAATACCTAAAAATAGTTGGCATTAAAAAATGTTTGTCCTTAAAAATGGCTTCGTCTGGAAAAAAATAAAATTTATCCTATATAAGAGGACTTAAAAATTCGTTTTTTTAAATATTGTTTGAATTACCGAAATTTTGTGTTTAGTAGAAGAAAGTACCACATTTGTTCTAAAGAATACATAAAATTCGCTAATATCGAAAAATATTTATGCTTTAAAATGGCCTTACTCGTAAAAAATGCAAATTAGTCTTATTGGTATTTAGAAAATTTAAATTTCCTAAACTTTTATAAATAAGTTACAAATTATTTACGTAGAGTATAAGAAACTAGGATATCTATTCTACAGAATACATTAAAATGCGTTTTTTTGTTATTATTAAAATTAACGAAATTTTGTGTTTAGTATATGGTAGTAAGAAACTACCACATTTGTCCTAAAGAATATATCAACTTTGTGAAGATCAAAAAATACAAATTTATTACTACAATATTTTTGTGAATTAACCTGTGGAAAATTGAGTTGTTTGTTTTAACTCTACAACCTTAAGGGATAGAAGCATAAACTTCTTAGATTTGTAGTCAACATTGTGCTCTATCAATTAAAATGATGCAGATTGAATATAAGATCGAAGAATTAATCTGTGACGAATCGAACGCCTTACCTGAAAGTGCGGACTCGAGACGCACTTGGCTATCTGCCTGAAGAGCGGTTCCTGTATGCGCGTGAACTGCGACGGCTCGATGACGTCGAGCACCTCCTCGATCTCGCCGAGGAACATCACCTCCTTCTGGCTGCACGTCTTCGGCCAGTACTTGAGCAGCCCGCGCACGACCGGCTCGGTCAGGTTGGGGTCCTTCTCGAGGAACTGCACGACGCAGTACGCGAGCTGCGCGTGGTACAGCGACAGGCACTTCACCTTGTGCAGCGGTATCAGCACCTTGATCAGGAATTGCTTGTGCTCCGCCTTCAGCGGCAGCGCGAACCCGTTTATTATCGAACCTAGGATCTCTAGCAGCTCACCGACACCGTTAAAATGTTCAGTCTCATACACAAATCTGCAACGGGAGAGAGAGAGCAAAGACGGGAAGTGAGTAAGTGGACAGTAAAAAAAAAAATATGTTGTCCAAAGACTCAAGAAAAAGTTATCAGTATTCAACAGTAAAATTTTCTATCTAACAACCCTAAAATGAGGAATATGCTATTTCAATTTTAGAAAAGTAATATTAACTACCATTTTCATAGCTGCCTAAATGGACAAATAAAACGACATAATAAACATTGTTGTTTAAATTAAGACGTGTTAATAATCCCGATTAAACCTTGTAAACATGAACGATACCTTTATCGGACCTCACCTAAGGAATATATTGTTTATTTGCTTCCGTATGAACGCGCGCAGCCCAAGGAACTTCCCGTAGATCCTGTGCAGCACGGTCTTCAGGAAGTCGCGCTCGCGCGGGTCCTCCGAGTCGAACAGCTCGAGCAGCTGCAGCACGAACTTCTGGTCGATGACGCGCTTGCCGATGCTCGGCTGGAAGTCGGAGCTCTCGAGGAAGCGCAGGAAGAACTCGTAGACAAGCTGCAGGTGCGGCCAGCTCGCCTCGAGCGTCGGGTCGTCCTCCTCCGGGTCGAAGTCGGGGTTCTCGCTCGGCGGCAGCGTCCGGAACAGGTTGTCCGAGATCATCTTGATGATCTCCGGGTAGACCGGCTCGGTCAGGACGCCCCGCCCGCCCGTTATGTAGTCGACGAGCTCGTTCAACGTGCACCGCTTCACCTCCTTGCCCTTGAGGTCGGCCACCGGGTCCATGAAGTCGAACGAGACGCAGCACTGCCGCAGCTTCCTGATGAACAGCTCCTCCTGTTCGCCCGATGGCACATCTGGAAGGGACAATGTGCCTTAGAGCAATTGTTAACGCTTGGTGTGTGAAATAGACTTTGCCTTGAAATTAACGCTTCCAAATCAACAGTTATGTTCTTTCGAAATGGTGGTGCAATGGATTACGTGAAAACTAACATGAGTATTATGATCGAGGGAATCAGGCTGGATTTTGTGGGTGGTGCCAGGAATCTCGATGTTGTCCTGGAGGAGAACCTCAGATTCAGGAAGTTGGTTCCCATCCCCAGAGAGCATATTCTACATTAAAATTATTGTATTGCAACAGGTATCTCTTGGGTGATAACTTAAAAGTCCATTTATGTGATGCTCTAGTTCTGTCAATTTTTAACTATGTCGATACTGTTTATAATTCTCGCTTGGCTAGTATTTACACGACTAAAATACAAAAAGTGCAAAATGCATCATTTGCACCATTGTTGACGAAGTCAACAATGGCTTTCGGAGTGATGCGAACCAGTTCAACAGGCTCTATATCAGTTCTGCCTAGATATTTTATTCTTGTGCGGAGTAAGCCTGTACAATCGTAGAGAATATACTCCGGAGTCTCTGCGACATCATTTAGCACGTTTATGATGGTACCTTTACAAAAGATCTAGCTGGATCGAAGTAATTCGAGAAGCAGCCCCAATTCAGAATAATGACCCCAAAATAGTGATGTGGGACGGATAAATACCCACTGGGTGGTAGGGTATTTAAAAATGGGCATTTACCCCTTCTTCGGGTAAATACCTAAAATGAGGGTGTTTATAAAATGTATTAGTATTTTAGACCTGGTACTTTTCTGGTGCCCCTTATTTGATTTCTGTATTGACCTAGATGAATGATAATCATAATAATACTTTTTTATTTCCACTGATTTTTGTTGTTGTTGATGATGATGATGTTTTTTTTTCACAGGCTGGATTACTTTTTTGTTAAATAGTTATAGCCCTTTACATATTTCCAAAATATTATTTAGACAATATCACCCCTGCAGAGGCTGTATAATTTTTATAGCAACTTAGATAGAGAAGTTTAAAAAGTTAGATATTTACATTTTTTATTCATCAGCTCTATATGGATGGGTCCTCTACAAGAGTTGTAGAGGAACTCTTGTAGAAGAACTCTTGTAGAGGAACTCATCCATATAGAGCTGATTGATGAAAAAATCCAAACCCAACGCATCCGAACGGAACTAAATCAGATCCAAACCCAACCCGAACTGAGAAGTAAGACCTAATTTTATCCAAAAACAATCAAATCCAATACAATTCTATCCGAACTTAATCCAATCGAGACCAAACCAAACCGAATCCAATATAATTTAAACCAAACCGAACCCAACCAAATTCAATTCAAACCGAACCAAATGCCGCTAGCGTCCACCCGGCACCTGGACGTCCTCACCAGGAAGACGTGTCTTCGTTTAAAGTATTTTGTCATGTTCGCAAGAGAGATGGCTATCCGGCTTTGGTCGTCCAGCGGGGCGCCGCAGGGGAAGTCGGGTTGGTAGCCGAGATGCAGGAGAATCACCTCGATCGAGGGAACGTTGCAGCAGAGGGTTTCGAATTGTCTGCAGGTGATCGATAGGATGTTGAAGCAAGACATTTTTGATGCGGCGCTGAATATTATTGACGAGAAAAGCATTTATACGCCTACTTTTCCTGCTTCTTATTTATCTCTGCTTCCATCTTTTTTTCTTCCAATTCTTCCATTCTTTTCTGCTCCTACTGTTTTTTCCTACTTCTTTCTTTCGTTTCACATCTTTCTTCTGGTTTATTATCACTTTCACTTCAACCTTCTTTCTACTTTGCTCTACCTTTCTTCGTTCTCCTTCCGTATTCCCACTTTTTTCTTTCTTTCTTCTCTATCTTCCGTCTTGGCGCATCATTCATTATTTAATGCACTATTTCTTCCCCCTTCTTCTGGATTCTTATCTTTGTTCATCTGAGTATTGCACATTTGTCTGCCCTTCCTTCTTGCATCTTCTTTATTTCATTCATTATTCTCCCTTCAGCCTATATTCATCGATTTTTCCACTTTCTTTTAGTGGAAAAGTAGTTTCGCACTTTATGCTACCGTTTTTATGCTACCGTCTGTATTTCTTATATATAAATAAAATGGCGTAAGACTTCTTTTATTTGCTTTTATTGGTGTTGAATTTACTAAGAAACTAGTTTCGATAGCTAGCGATCATCTTCAGTCTTAATCTAAAAGTTTTAAAGTATATTAAGAAAAGATTGATAAAGATATTGGACAAAATGTTTCTCTTTTTTAAAAAGGGGGGTAAAAAGGTAAAAAAATAAAAACTTACAGTCAGAGTTGAAACATCTCAGAGGACAAATTATAATTGACGTTAAAATCATCTGGTAAAAAACAGTTATCACAGAATGTAGAAAAATGTTTCCCTTTTTAAAAAAGAGAAACATTTTGTCCAATATCTTTACCAATCTTTTCTTAATATAGAAACTAGTTTCGATCGCTAGCGATCATCTTCAGTCTTAATCTAAAAGTTTTAAAGTATATTAAGAAAAGATTAATAAAGACACCCACATTCCTTCTTTCCTGTGTTTATTTTTCTCGAAACTTCTTCTACCTTCTTCCTTTCATCTTTCTTCGTCGAAACCTTGCTCGTTTTGTTAGTTTGCATTGTATTGGGTTAATACTATTTGGATTGTATATTTCTTCCTTGTTTCCTCTTCCTTCCGCCTCCTCCCCTTTCTCTTTGCTTCCGATTTATTTTTTCTTTCTTGCTCATTTCCTCATTCTATTATAAGTATTCTATCTCCTTTACTTTCTACTTCTCCTTTCTACCTCTTTTTAATTCTTATTGTTCTTCTCAGCCTTCTTCATACATATTCTTCTTCGTTCTATTCCTCCTCTCCCTTTCTGCCCTTCTTTTTTCTTCTTACTGCTCCCTTTAATTTTTTTTTATTCTTTTAGTTCCCAAAATGTATGCCCACATTTATCATATACATCGAATCATCAAATTCTAACCTCCTTCTCTAATTTCTAAGAGAACTGTTCTTCAAATGCCATCTATTTTTCATTCCTTCTGTTTTCCCCCGTCTTTCTTTTTCAGTCGTGATGAAACATACAGGTGAATAATTTTATACTACCATAGTACCTATTGATGATTTGGAATGTTAAAACATTTAAGTAATAATAAAAATATATTTTTACAAATACCCCAAACTACCCAGAGAAATAAATACCCAGGTATTTTACATCACTAGTCAGGCCTAAACTTAAGAATTAATAAAGAATAATAATAAAGAATTATTGCTTATTCTTTACAAAATTGAATTTTGAAATAAGAAAACTTTAAATGACAAAAAGTGATTTCTTTTAAATGGCACCTACCAATTATTTTTATCTTATCGAATGTAGAATTAAAATCCTCGTTAAACGGTATTAGGTTTTCCTATACCTAAAATGTATCCTTTTCCGATTATTTAAGGGTTTTTGAGCTCTTGTTGCAAAAGCAATCCTTTGGCAATACGTTCATTTGTAGTCAATTGGGTTCCCTACAAATTAGGGTGAAAATTTGTAGGCAACCCAATTGACTACAAATGTTCCATTGAACAAGAAAGGCTTGTTTAAAGGCTATTGGTGGTCTTTCGATATTTTGAAAGGCATTAAAACATCAAATCGTCATCAGCAAAATGCTTTAAAAAAATGCTCCCCCTCCTATCCACTATTGTCTTGCTCCTCTTTCCTTCTTTCTGCTTAATCTTTCTTTTCTTCTTCATTTTTCTTCGTCACTTTGAAATGCCACCTCTCTCCTTTGTTGTCTCTTCCTTCTTCCGCCCTCTTTCTTTTCCAGTTTTCTTCTTTCGCATCCTTTCTTTTGCTGTCCGCTCTAGAAGACCACAAGAATCGTAGGGTTACATGAGACTGTGATTCACATGAGTCCTAAGAGATTTTTGGCTCTTAGGATTAATGAAAGATTCAAGGGAAGCACACATACAAAAGGGTGGAAATGCGAAATAAGGTTAATGATTCTGGTGTTGGGGCGCCGGCTTTACGTTATTCGCAATCCTCTCCGTCCATCGCATCCCCCACGTCGTACAATTAAAGTCATATCTGGCAAAAAAACGAATATAAAAGAGATAACGACAGGAGACGCCGACGTCGTTGCAGCCGCCTGACCCACTTCTCAGCAAAGTGGGATTCTATAAAAAAAACGTGGGATTCTCTCGGGGACTTGTGTCACCCATTGATTGGACCAGTTTGATGAACAGTTTACTTCGAATGATTTGTGTGATTGTAACGTGACTCTAGAGTTTATGATTTGTTAATACAATATTTTTATTTTAAACAGGATTTTTTAAGAATGGGTAGTTTAGGATCCAGTGAATCACTTATTCCGCTCTTTTTATTTTTAGACAAAAAATTTGGCGTAAACCATGTTATGTCAGCAAAAAAAGCCGAACTCGTGGTGCTCAAGGTAAAATTATATGTATTTGTATATAAATTTGCATTGTTCCCTCACTTATCTTTTTCAATTTTTAGTTACCAGTTTAGTAATAAGATAACGAGAATTCACACATATGGCCCATCTATTGCACAAAAATTAATTGTCCATTGTTTGCTATGCGCGCGATACAGTGGCAGATAATATTGTATTTATTTACTTTGCCATAAAGGAACGTTGAAAGGTAGATCCAGGTTTTTTCTTTTTGAATTGTCATTATTGATATTGCGGTACTAACTTAATTATTTATTATCAATTATTATATCACCAACGTGACGTAACACTGCAATTAATAGTGGTATAAAACTTTATGGTTCTCTTAATTAACGTACTAATTTATGTACCAGTTTATATCGCAACATACAAATCAGGACACAATCGATTTTTTTTATTATTACCATCGACTTCGTTTAGTTTCACATTCGTTGGTAACAAATCGGACCTAACTTAACTTGCACCTTGACCTGGCATCGAAATGTTCAACAATCACGTTACGCGAAGGTGGGAAAATGAGGTTATCTTATTATATGAGGTTGTGTCAAAATATCGATTACATCACATGTAGTGTAAGAGAGGGGCACCATCATGTCGTCAGCCAAGCCAGATCGCGGCAGACCTGATCCTGTGGGACAATACAAGTCGATTAACTATTTAGTAACGATTTTGCGAATTGAACTGTGTATGTATGTATACCTACGTTGGAGGAACGTGTTGCCAAGTTATGGCAACCTACACATTGTGGTTATATCCCACGTTCGTATATCTCATTAAAAATTAAAACGAATGGCTACAATAAGAAGGCGTCCGGTTGTGTAATCAAAAAAAAATCCAAAAAAAAGTCAAAATAAAGAAATAAACGAGAATTATTATTATAAGATCAGTATATTTAACGAATAACTTTAAACGTGGTACAATAAAGACGTGGTAAGGTAGGACTGTTCGCAACAGTCTGTCAAGGTGACGGGAGTTGAATATTGAGGTTAACCTGCGGAGCCATTAAAGTCCTTAGATACAAATTCAAAAGAACTTTTGAAATTTTTCTTGCGAAATAAATACATTGTTTTGTGTAACTACAACTATTATAATAACTTGTATTTTTAAAGACAAAAGTGCACAATTTCAATTTTAATTTTAAACAACCGTTATAAACCGATTAACTTTAAACACAGACCGTTTATATTCTCCTTATCTAGACGAACATATTACACGCTTCACGTTATGTAATAAGTCAATGAGATCCCCTGTTCAACGGCGAAGCAGCTTCGGTTGTGACAGCCGACAAATCAATAATAAAGCCTTACAATGGACTGTTTACTACAGTCATTATCTCATAACTCATAACACAACGTAAACGTGCATATTACGTTATGAATCACCGCTGGGAAGTACAAACGTAGGAAAAAATCATTTTTCTTCGAGCTGCTTTAAACGTGCAGTGATGTAAACTGAATTTTTGGTTTGTTTACTTTGGAAATTGTTTATTTTAATATGCACCTGTACACGTTTCGTGTATGTTGAGATTAGTCACGTCAAAAATAATCTGAAATAAATCAAAGTAATAAAAGTTGAATTGTGTGGGAAAATAAGGTTTGTATCTTATCTAGAAGTGGGAGAAAAATGCTAGTAGTTTATGTAAACAGTAATTGCAGCTATCAAACTGATGGTTTTTAGGTGTTTGTTGAATCTGTAATTAATAAACATCAATTATCACTCCCACGACTTTCTCTCACCTAATCATCCTCACTTATAGTTCTTCCCATGAGGAATTCAGAAAAAAATACTGTTTTAATGCAGGATCTTTATACATAATTATAAAACATAGTTTTATTGACAGTTTTCAAAAATCAAAATCTATGAAAATATATCTTCCAACATGAACCTAATATTTTTTAAATACATACTTCATATACCAAGTTCTTTCAAATAAAGAAAAAAAATAAGTGGTTCCTTTAATAATTTTTGAACAAAAAAAAATCGTTAGCTAAACTTATGAAAATTGCAATTGGAATAATATTATAAACAGTCAAAGAAAAAACAAAAGTATACTAAATTAGCTAAATAACTAGATTATGACACATTTCTTAAGTTCTTGTTTGCATAGCTACCAAAATTTCCTGTATCGGTAAAATAAATACATTACTTGATTAAATATTTGAGGGATGAAAACTAGTCAAAGAATCAAAATTACTGAATTTACTGACCAAAAACGAGGAGTTCATTAACTAAATAATTAATTAACCAGTTAACTGCAGAATTTAGTTTTAAAAACCCCTCACAGAATGCATAATTAAAATCAAGCAATGACGAGTATACATGTCGTGCGCAGGGCAAATACTTCTATTATAAATTTTACAAAAAAGTTACGCAAAAAGAAAAGAAATGACTTATTACGATATCGATTACAAAATTACAACATTTGAAGAGGTGTTAAATAAAGATCCAGGCTATAAAATTTTAATATATATCAAAAACAAGCTTCTTGGGATCCTTAGTGAAGAAAAGGAAGAAGAAAACGGAGATTTTGAAGTATTAAACGCTTTGGGCCCTTCAGACATTTCATTTTAGGTGTTTAGTTTTTTAGAAATGTATACTGGATATATCATAGTATAATATAATCGAAACAACTTTTTGATATCTCGCACTAGATTTTTATTAAAAAATGATAAATGTGCATTGAAAAATACTAGAACTGATTTCTTACATTTTAACGTCTCTATATTAAAAAATCGATAAAAAATTCAATTTTCATTTTAGATGTGCAGTTTTTTAGAAATTTATACTGAATATATCATAGTATAATATGATCGAAACAATTTTTTGATATCTCGCACAGATTTTTCATTAAATAATGATAAATGTTTATTGAAAAATATTAGAACTGATTTCTTAAATTTTAACGTCTCTGTAATAAAAAATCGATCAAAAATTCAATTTTCATTTTAGGTGTTTACTATTTTTAGAAATTCATATTGGATCTATCATAGAATAATATGATCGAAACAATTTTTTGATATCTCGCACAGACTTTCATCAAAAAATAATAAATGTTCATTGAAAAATATTAGAACTGATTTCTTAAATTTTAACGCCTCTATATTAAAAAATCGATAAAAAATTCAATTTTCATTTTAGATGTGCA
>JAWQRJ010002802.1:0-12945 GCA_033557515.1 Diorygopyx duplodentatus | reverse complement strand
AAAAGTACTTTAAGAATGTTTTGTCACATGCCCAAAATTATAAATAACAATGCAGCTAGAGCACATTCAAGAAATTGGCAAAATTTGAATTTTCATGGATATCTTGATAACGGTTAGAGATATCGACGTGCGGTTTCCACCAATGAATTCAGCTTAAAAAAGAGCTTTCTAGCACCAAAACACGACTTCCCATTTAAAACCATCGAAAATGGGACACCTGTACAATTTTCTTCACAATCTGTGAATTTTTCAATAAATTTCTAGAAGTAATAAAGCAGATTTCAAAGAAATTAAATTAATTAGTTGGACTGTAAAGCTATAATTTACCTTCATTTTTCAAAATTGTCTTTCTAAAACGATGAAAGTGCAAATACTTTTCAATACTGATTTTTAACTGATTTTGTTAAAAATAAAATATGTTTTATGGATATTACTCAATAAAATATCTTTCCATTTAAAAAATAAATTTCAAAGAAATATTTACAAACGACAAAAATTGAAAACAATAAAAATATTATATTATATTGATTTTCTCAAAAATTAACACCTTTTCCTGTGAATAAAATATCGATGAGACTTTTTGAAAGAAAAGATATTTTATTCACAGGAAAACGTGTGTTTATTTTAGATAAATAAAAAAGCATAATAAAAGTATCGGCTTAATTTGGGCCAATAAAAATTTGAATCAAAATTTATAGTTTTGATAAAAATGAAAAAAAAAATCACTGCAATTTCTGATGTTTTGTAATCTTGGATTATCTCCATCTGTGATAATTTATTGCGTATAGATTTTCCTAAGTAATACAATAATCGCAATCGTAAAACATAAAAGATATTAAAAGCTTAGTTACACACAATGACCAATTATTACAAAACCCATTAGCAGAGAAAATTTCATAATATCTTATCACTTTTAAGGTCAGCAATGAATAGTAAGACTGACCTTTCACCTCATAAGATATAAATCCAGTTTCAATACGTAGGAGATTTAAAAGTAAAAAAAAAAAAATTACTAATCATTAAAAGTACCTTCATATCCACCGAAGAAAACGAAATATCCCGGCATCTCCCTGACTAGAGTAGCAACTAATCCCTTAAACAGTCCCTTCATTCCTTCCTTCTTCACAATCTGTCCGACCAGTGCGAAGGGTCCCACTCGTTTCACCGCTACGCCTTCTTGATTTTGCAACTCGTGCATGGCTTGCAACTTACATTTAATAAGTTCCGTCGGGCAAAGAGCGAGCGAGGAAAAAAATGCGGCCAGACAACCCGCCGACGCGTTACTGAAGGCACTTAAATTTGCGACACTGTCCGCACCAGTGAGTTTCTGCACGAATTTTTGACAGAAGCCGTAACCCAAGAACAAAACCGAGTTCTCCGCTACGTTGGCAGCCAGTGCCGGTATCGTTCCTGCGTACAGTCCCGCGACGACTCCGTCCATCGCCAACGTTTGCTTGAAACACTGCACCATATTTCCGTACTGTCCCGGGAACGTCTGCATCTTTACTTTTACCGTGTCCAGGGGTTGTCCGACGTAAACCAAAGCAATTCCACCTTGAAAAAAATAGATGTGGTTTATTTTAGGTACGTGAAATTACGCTATTAATTACCAAGGGATCCAGCAGTAAAGTCAATAATGGCATCTTTGGTATGATTTGCCATTTTCTGATCTGTCTCGGTTAACATTATCGATATAACACTTCGAAATAACTAAAACACACCTTTCCGTCCCCTTTTTGATTCAACGCGTACTTGTGTTTGTGAAGGAAGATCGCTTATTACTGAATTCTTTGACCTTCTGCGGAAGTGATAAGGTTTACGTTTGACGGCTTTGAGGTTAGGTAGTCGTTGCTATGCAACCGTACGTCAAACGCACGTGACGCATCGAAAAAATACACAAACGTGAGGGCTCTATTGTGTAATGTTAGATAAAATAAAGATAATGATGTTTATGTAAAAACCAAATTATTGATGATTAGGTTGCGATCTACTCCTTCAAATTTATGAAACCTATGCGTTTTGCTACATGCAGATGTGTAAATAAGATGACCTCTTTTGAAATTTCAAATATCGACTTTGTCGAAATTTTCCATAATTTAATACGAAATGGAATGCAAATTACAGTCTAGCAAAAATGGTCTTCATTAGAAGACCAAAGAAATTAAAGTCATCATAGAATGCATTTCAAACTAAGTTAATTAACATTTATTGATAAAAAATAAATTACATCAACGTGACTATAATTATTCAACACGCGTTAGTAACATTTCTGTATACAAATATACAAATTAAATTACGCTATCTCTTAGTTTTTAATTTGGCTTGGTGGGATTTGATCCATACGAACTGCACCATCTTTTCTTTCCAAAATACACTGCACTCACGATTATCGCCAAGAACGCTACTCCAGTAATCAATCCAATCGACAAAGATTTTATTCTCTTATAAGTTGGCACCATATACGAAATTGTATCGCTGGCAACCTGGTAATCATTGTATGACACAGCGATTACTTGGAAATGATATTCATACCCTTCTTCAAGATCATTAACTGTAAGGAATCGGGAAGAGAAGATAATAAAAAAAAAAATAAGAAGGAGATTATCAAAGACTTACCGAAGAATGATGTGTTTTTGGTTTCTGCAGTACCAACAAGATGCTCCCTTGGTCCTTGTAACCAACGAACTATGTATAGGCGAAGGTCTTCCAGGCCTTCAGTGGGTGGATCCCAAGTGATTAAGTAACCGTCTTCAGTTGCGTGTACTTTAATGTCTCTTGGTGGTCCTAGCTCTTGGCCAAAATGAGCTATTCTGTTCACCTCTGGATTTAGCCCTTTAGTCCAAACTCTGAGTGTTTTACTGAATAATCCTTCTTCATCGTCATCTTTGCCCAATACCATGAATTCGTATTCTCTTCCTGAAACAACAAAGAAGAAGAACTTCTGTGAGCGATTTGCAACATAAGGATTACCTGGTTGAAGATTAGAGATAGTTGCTTCCAAAGCTTTCTTCGAAGATATTTTAATTGTCTTCCATTCCACGGTATCGACAGGTTTATACCAAACGCTATATTCGACCGAGTGTTTCTTCGCGTCCGCCATCCACGCAAGATGCACGGAATTGGCATAAGCAAAGGCGGTCAGATTGAACGGAGCCCTGGGTTGGACATCTTCAACAAACAGTTGCGTTTCGGCCGTTATGGTGGCCGCTTCATTTGTCGCCGAACACTGGTACAGTCCCCTGTCCTCTTCCTGTATGTTAACAATGGTAAGATTACCATCGCGTATTGAATACCTTCCAACTGGCAACGAAGAACCGTCTTTCTATAAAACTTTTTTGCATGAAACATCTTCAACAGCACCTTGACCACCAACTAACCTTGTACCAAACTATAATAGCCTTATGATTATCTTCACCAACCCTCGCGTCACAAGGTATCTCGATGCTCTCACCTAATTTCCTCTGATATCGACTATGCGGAGTGATGATGAAAACTGGTGGACGTTGAACAATCACGTGAATACTGGGTGATGGACCTTCGGTGCCCAGTTCGTTATAAGGGGTGCAGGTGTAGTAACCGCTGTGCGATTCGTCCACTCTGCTAAAGTACAAGCTTCCGTTTCTTCTATAGAAAACACCCTGAACGTTGTAAGGATCGAACAGGAAACCGTCCTTCTCCCACCGAAGATTCGTCAATGGAGGATTTGCCCTGAAATGGCAATCTAGGAGTGCCGAACGACCGTATGGAAGATGGATGTCTCTTGGTGCATAGATGACTTTCGCTTTATCTAGCAAAGAAATCGTAAGGCTGTATATAAGTGTAACACTGGGCATTGCTTGGGGAGAGTAAAGCTAATTTAAAGAATCATGATGTTTCGAATATTCCATTGAAGATTATGGATAGTCGCGAGAACTCCAAAACATTCCAAACGTTATAAGACAAGATAAACATTAATAACATAAATTCTTGGAAGTTGTAAGGGAGGAATCGAAAAAGAAGACTTAGATGATATTGCAGTAGAGTTTCGAGCACCATTACGGTTTTTGCCACGTCCTTCTAACCATGTACCACATATTTTGTATCTTTTAGAAATAACTGCCAGTTGCAAACAAATTATCTCCAACGGCCAAGTATCCATGAAATTGTGTTAGTTCTAAATAGCCTGAAATAACGTGTTGATACACTATTTCCTTTTGAAAAACGAGAAATGTGAGTCACATGTTCTGGTATGTAGTACTATGTCAGGAATAGGGATCTGCTTACACCAACGCTTCAATTTAAAAAACAGACAATAGGTGTAAATTGCACAATTATTTCTGCGAATTATAGTTATCAGTTACTTGGTAAATTATTCGTAAGTGATCTTTATTCCTGTTTTTGTAGCGAATTTGCATAATGTACTGTTTGCGACGGTTTAAATGCGAAATAATTAGTTGTCAACGTATACGCACACTTCGTCACTTGTTTTCTTATATCCTAATTTTGAGGGTAAATATTCTTTAGAATATTATAAGAGTAGGAAAAATATCATTGGAAAACTATCTTCAATCACGGATTGGACAGAATTTGATCGGAATTGGAAGAATAAAAGTTATGGAATGAAATGGAATTTGAAAATTATCTTTAAATTTTTGGTGTAATCTCAATTTATATAATCCACCCAATAATATAAATCGTAAACCTACTTACATTGTACGTTAAGAAAGGCCTTTGCAGTTTGCACTTCACCCATGGAATTGGTGGCTTCGCATTCGTACTCTCCCAAATCACCCATCGTGGTCGGACGTATGGTCAAGGAGCCGCGTTCGTCCACCCACGATCTCTGCAAGATGTCGTCCAGCTCCTTTATGGGTATCCTATCTTTGTACCAAACAATCCTGGCATCGTCGTCCTTTTTCACACAATTGAACTCTGCTTCTGTACCTTCCATTACCGTTTGATTGACCGGCGGCACTCTAAGCAAGTTTCCTCCTACACCCCCTTCAAATAAGGATTCACAAAACCGGTTATCAGTTGTTTTGGCTTACCGTTCACCGTCAAGTAGAACCACGTTCCGTTGTTGGTTGACTGGGGAGTCCTATGGGGAAATAGGATCTGGCATTCGAACCATCCAGCGTCTGATTCTCTGATAGACGTGAGATTAATGGACGCTTTTCCATATTTGGGATAGAAATCGTCGGATATGGTGTGTACCCTCCCTATGTAGGGGTCGAAGGAATGCAACTGTTCGTGCCTTATTGAGAATATTGTTTCCCCCTGAGAAAGCGAAATATTAATGTGCAAACAATGGATTGGCTAAAACGGCTGAAAATTAATGGATGCCGATGGAATTATTGTATGTTTTCTTTGCATTACTGACGTAATAAGACGTGTTAGTGAACACTTAAGCTTCACAACGGACGGTCTACTACGTAACTCAATACGCGACGAAGCTAAGATGGAAATTGCTCCAGTGACCTTTTTCATGACAATTAGATTGGTGGGCTTAACACCCACAAAAAAACTCAGAACAATTGTACAAAATGTAGCTAAAATATTTAAAACAAGGAAAATTAAGTTTTCAATAAATCTCCAAATCGTAGAGCTTTATTGGAAACCTTGCTTTCACCGTATTTTGAAAAATAACGTTACCTCCTTGTTCCAATTCAAGATGTAAGGTATGGGTATATCCTGCGGATAATCGAGATCACAATCAAAAATCGCGTACTCCCCTACGGCCGCGGTCAAATAAACCGGTTTCTTTTCCTCTTCATCCATGTAGGCGTGTGCCGCGCACGAAAAACAAACGACTAACGCCACCGTCCAATGCATAGCTAACTGAAATCCATGCAAGGAGCGACAAGGTGTGGAGATGGCTCATTGGGATTCAGCCGCGATTGTGTGCCCTACCAAAATGTTGCTGTGTGGAAGGGAGCTGACAAAAGCTCGGTGCACACAATATGCAACATTAACATCAGCGAAAGTGCTGGAAAAAATTGCTTTTTGGGTTCAAAGAAATTGGTGGAGGCTGAGCGTTCTATTAATGGTGCGTCAATACGATGGTGTTTCCAAAAAGAGCATTGCTTATCTTTTTTTGGAAACACCATCGCTGTTTGTGGTGGAGTAAATTGCCAGAATTTTCATGAAGAGTTCTAGACTAAAATATTTGGAGGAACTGGAATCGTGATGGAGTCATCATTCATTCTTGAGAGAGTGTTTACCAGAATTATTGCAGGGACTATCCTTAACTGTTTGGCAATCATTCAATCTTCAAAGAAAGGACTTCCTCTTCATAATCTACATATTGTAACCAACAATGATTATCATTTGCCAAAGAGGCAAGTTATTATTTCCAAATCAAACTTTCCCCCTTTTTTTATTAAGAATAAGCACGTATAGTGTGTATTCTTCCGATGACGCTTTATTTACCGCTTTACATGTTTCGAGCTTCCAGAGTTTCATCTTCAGGAGTATTGTCATAATATATTTAACTGTTGTGCATTAAGAAGTGTTATTTGTCTAATTAAATAAATTCTCTTTTTTGTTGTCGATGCAGTTTCCTTAAGGTCTTAAATTTGGTTTTTAGTTTTCAGTATTTCTTCATCTTCGGTTTCTTTCTTTGTCAGTTCAAATAGAACTTCAAGTGTACACCGACCTTAAAAGTGATTACAATAGGTTAAAGTTCGTACTGCACAGCAGGATAAATATGTGCGACGTGTCCACGGTGGTCGAATTATTCCATCAAGTCATCATCTGACACATCGATGACAGCAACAATGCGGAAAGTGCGTAGTTCGAGGAAAGACATTTGAGGAAGAGGCGCTACGTAAAAAATTAACTGCGAAAAATGCGACACGAAACGTCTAAAGCGGAAACGCCAAATTGCATTCAGCTAGCAGACGGTCAATTAGGACAATTTACCGACCACCTACTGTTATATGCGTTAAACTCCTACAAAAGAACCAGTCCAGATTTGTGACCGCATTATATTGTCCATTGCCAATCAACACTAGCGATTTTTACTAATAATAGACAATAAATATTTCTAAAATAAGCAAAGTATAAAAAGCTGTGATTTTTAACGATCATAGAAATTTAACGATCAATTACAAAAGTATCATGTAAATGTCAAATGTTACTTTGATAATTGCAACGTTATCTTTTCTGGCGGGCATACCTGTAAAGATAATTAAGTTTTACACAAAAGACGATACGGTATCAATGATTTATAAATATATTTTTAATATATTTATTCAATTGTTGAATGAATCCATTGTTAATATTCGCATCATACGAATAATGGAACAAGAATTTAGTGTACACAAAGAAAATCCCAGAAAAAATAAAAATATACTCTCGAGATTACTATTTACGTAAGTACATAGATTAAAATAAAATAAAAATAGACTAAAATTAAAAAATTCTTTGCGACTTTAGATGGATGCTGAACACATTTTACGTAGGCAGTAAGAGAGGCATCGGTATTACCGATCTTTTCACGCCGTTGAGTGAAGACAGCTCCAAAATACTGGGAGATAAGATCCAAAAAAACTGGGAGAATGAACTGAGAATTTCCAAAGCTACTGGAAACGAACCAAGTTTGACAAAAACTATTTTACATACCTTTTTTCCGCTTTACTTGGTGTACGGTTTGCTGTTGTTCATACAACATGTTTGCTTAAAGTTAGTATAATCGTAAAGAAATAAACCATGACAAAGATATAAACAATGTAAATACTTGTATGTTATAAAATGACAGCAAGGCTACTTGAAATTAAATCGCATTATCTAGTCTGGGCAACGTTTTGTGCCAATCACGACTGATCTAATCGAAAAATTTGGCTCTATTGAAGCCAAATTGCACCTGATTACTCTGATTAGAATTATCTAAGCATGTTTATTTACGTAGCAAATCGCTACACAACAATACAACTTGCTGAATAAAACCAGCAACTGAATTATTTATTTTCACAGAACATTTCTACCCCTCATTTTGGGACACTTGTTGCAGCTGTTCAACGGGGCACAAGAATCTGAAAACCAGGAATTGGAAAAGTACATCACAAGTCTTATTTTGGTAGTTGTGATGGCATTGATAATATTCTTTTACCATCACACCAGTTACGGACAACAAAAAATCGGTATGAGGGTCAGAATAGCTTTATCCAGCTTGGTATACAGGAAAGTAAGGGAGTACAATTCTCGTCAAAACAACCAAAAAAGTATTATTTAGATGAAAACCATTTGTTTCCGAGGCAATATGCATATTCGTCCATTTATTTACAGCAAGAAATAAAGTTCCATAAATGGAAAACAAATGGTTCTTGTTTTTGTTTTGTTTTGTTTGGACAATTACAGCAGCTTCTTGCTATTCTCTTTATAACAACGTTATACTTTCAGATAACTAAACTCAGTACAAGATCATTGCACAAAATCTCGTCAGGCGAATTGGCGAATTTATTGTCAAATGACGTCCAACGTTTCGACAGCGTAGCATCTGCACTGCATTCAATTTGGATAGCGCCATTTCAGATAGCGGTGGTCACATTCTTCCTATGGGACAAAATAGGGGTCGCGTGTTTGGCCGGAATTTTAAGTATGGTATCATTAACACTCATACAAAGTAAGTTGACAAACAGTGCAAAGTAAGAAGACTCAATTCTTTGATGCATTCTTTTCCCATTAATTTTCAGCTACGATGGGTCGTATGGCATCAAGGATCCGATCAAAAGTAGCTGTAAAAACAGATCACAGAGTGAATTTGATGAACGAGATCATAAGTGGAATTCAAGTAATCAAAATGTACGTTTGGGAGAAACCTTTCGAAAAATTGGTGGAAACGGCCCGATTACAAGAAATAAAAGCTATAAAAGTGGCCAATTACGTTAGAGCCATATTCTTCAGTTCCATGGTTTTCATCGAAAGAACCACGTTGTATTTTACAATAATCGCCTACGTGTTAAATGAAAATTCGTTAACATCAGACACCGTTTTTATGGTGGCACAGTTCTTGAATGTGCTTCAAAGTGCTGTTGCGGTCATGTTGCCATTAGCCATACAGACCGGTGCAGAAAGTCTTGTATCGATACAACGGATAAAAGCGTTTTTGCTATTGGAAGAAAAGGAATATAAGAACATACAGTATCAACTTGAAAACGCTGTAGTGATTGAACAAGTGAGTGCAGGTTATGAAGATGTTATTTTGAATGATATTGCGTTGAAAATTCCAAAAGGTGCACTCTGCATGATTATCGGTAATGTAGGCTATGGAAAATCATCAATCTTAAATTTGCTGCTGCAAGAGTTGTCAGTGAAGTCTGGAGAGGTTAAAATTGATGGAGAAATTTCTTTTTCCTCGCAGGAAGCGTGCATTTTTCGTTCTTCTGTTAGAAATAACATAATCTTTGGACTAGAATATGATGAACAGCGATACAAAAATGTGATTGAAGCGTGTGCTTTGGAAACTGATTTTACCCAATTTCCCAACAACGACTTTACTGTGATCAGTGAAAAGGGACACTCTTTGAGTGGGGGACAAAAAGCGAGGATAAATCTGGCTAGATCGGTATATAGAGAAGCTGATGTGTACTTGTTGGATGATCCTCTATCAGCGGTGGATGCTCATGTGGCAAAACACATTTTCAATGAATGTATTTTGGACTACCTTCAAGGAAAGACAAGAATTTTGGTTACCCATCAAATTCAATTTTTGAATAAAGCAGATTTTGTCGTGGTGATGAAAAATGTAAGCATGCACAAAATAACAGTAAACAATTAACAATTATGATTTATTTTTCTTCCAGGGCAAAGTTGATTTCTGTGGAACATTTGAAGAACTATCCAACAATAACACAGAATTTTCTAATCAATCAGCTAACAACGAGGAAAGCATAAAAAAATCCAAAGAAAAGCGTAGAACCAAGAAGAGTATAAGGAAGTCAACTGGTAGCATAATACCAGAAGAAGAAACGATCGCGTATAGAAAAAACGTGGTTGTAGACTACCTGAAGTCTTCAGGCAATGTGTTGGCGCTGTTATTTCTGATTTTCATCTTAATTGGCACTCAGGTGGCTTGTAATGGCGCAGATTTTTGGATTAGCTACTGGACGAGTGTGGAAGAAACGGCAGACGTCACAATCAAAACAAGTCTTGACTCAAAATACGTGTACTCGGGGATTATTGGCTCCATAATACTGTTTACTATACTTCGCTCGTATTTATTTTTTCATCACGCATCCATAGCATCAAAGAACTTACATGCCATGATGTTCAATTCTCTATTGAAATTTCCAATGAGTTTCTTCAATAAAAACAGCAGTGGAAGAATCCTTAACAGGTTCTCGAAGGATACAGGAGCAATGGACGAAATCCTACCAAAAGTTTTTAGTGAGACGATTCAAGTTATGTTGGTGATTGTTGGCTCTTTTGTTCTCATTATAATTGCAAATGTTTGGATGACGATAGCTATCGCTGCACTTGTTATCATTTTCGTTGGAGTCAGGAAGTGGTTTTTGGTAACAGCCAAAAGCATAAAACACGTTGAAAGTATTGGTAAGTTTAATGTACATTAATATTCATCTATTTTTGTACTACATCTATCGTCTGTGGTATTATTTTAGCAAAAAGCCCAATGTTCTTACTAATAAATTCTACATTAAATGCATTGGTTACTATAAGAGCAGGACATTGCGAAGAAATCCTAGTGAATCAATTCGATGAATTACAGGTACGTATGTGATGCCTGATAAATACATGCAATATCAAATCATTTGCAGGACGTTCATACCTCAGCATGGTTTCTCTTACTATCTTGCATAGCCTCTTTTGGTCTCTGGCTTGATTTGCTATGCGTTCTCTTTTTGGCTTGCATAGTTTTCAGCTTTGTCATGATCAGCGAATGTATTTAGTAAATAAAAATGTGAAAGAAAACTACTTTTATAGAGGCTGTTTTTCAGATAGCGATGCTGTCAGTGGCGCTATGGTCGGTCTAGCTATATCTCAGGCGATAGGTTTAACTGGAATGATTCAATATGGCATGATGCAAGTAGCGGAAATGATCAACCAGTTCACGAGTGTGGAAAGAATCTTGCATTACACAACGCTGGCCACAGAAGATCAGCAGGATTCCCCGAAAGGTTTGTAGAGACTAAGAACAATTTCAGAATCGTTTTGATTCTGTTATTTTAACAGTTGAACAACCACCATTGGAATGGCCAAAGGAAGGAAAAATCATATTCGAAAATATTACTCTAAAATATAATTCCCAAGATGCAATATTAAACGATTTAAATTTTGTTATTCATCCAGGTGAAAAGGTACCTACAGATATTTGGAAGAAATTAAATATTATTTTACAAATTAAGTAGATTGGAATTGTAGGTAGAACTGGTGCAGGAAAATCATCTATCATATCAGTATTATTTCGTCTATTCAACAAAGAAGGATCAGTTTTCATAGACGATATCGACATAGAACAATTGCATTTAAATCAACTGAGATCAAAAATATCCATTATACCACAAGATCCAGTCCTATTCTCGAACACAATTCGTTTCAATTTGGATCCATTTGGAGAACTCAGAGATGACGATCTTTGGAAAGCACTTTGTGATGTAAAACTGAAATCTGCAATACCGAACCTAGACTACCAAATACAAGAAGGTGGAAGTAACCTGAGCATTGGTCAACGACAGCTTATTTGTTTAGCAAGGGCATTGGTGAGGAAAAATAACATTCTCATTTTAGATGAAGCCACAGCAAACGTTGACATGCAGTAAGCAGTTTTCTAACATATTCGATACCTTTCTTCTTTTTAAATTTCAGAACTGATCACTTAATTCAAGAAACCATTAAGAGCAACTTTAAGTCCTGCACTGTATTGTCGATTGCTCATAGATTAAACAGCATTATGGATTGCGACAAGGTCGTAGTGATGGATAAGGGGAATGTTGTGGAATTCGATCATCCATACTTGTTGTTACAAAACACTGAGGGGTATTTAAGTAGAATGATGCAAGATACTGGGTCAAACAATGCGGCAGTTTTGTTAGAAATATGTAAAAGAAATTACGGGTTAAGATGACCTATGAGGTGTTTGCACAAACAGATTGATGGATAGAGAATTTTATAGCTAAAATATTATTAGTATCGATGATCGTTATGTATCAAGATTTAAGTTAATAAACCGTAAAAAAATATACTTTGAAGATATTTTTATGCATACATAAAATAGACGAATACTATTTTTGTCAATCTTTTGGATTATTTAAGATATATAAAGGTGCACTAAATAGCTGCATAGTTGAGTTTGACATTATTAAATTACTTGATTTTTTCCCTTCCCAACGATATAAGGTTCCACGTATTTATCTTTCATAGTTTAGGAGATATGAAGAAAAATCATATTCCGCACAGATCATATATCACACTGTCCATGATTAAGAACTATGTTTTGTTTTCAAAACAAAAGACTGCTTATCTGGTATTCATTATCTTTTGTGCTTTATAGTAGATATGAAGAAAAAAGATTTTCTGAAAAAACAGTTGTTCAAATTTAGTTCGTCAATAAATTGCAAAAAAAGGAAACATGGACGCAATAAACATGGTAACAGTAAACATGATAGCAATAAACATAGTAACAATAAACATGGTAACAATAAACACGCTAACAATAAATCAAAATTTTCCTACAAAAGATATTCAATATGGCGGCCGTTTACTTCTAAACATTTAGTAACATGCTTTTCGACACTTTTTCTGCAATTCATTATTTTAGATGGCCCCACAGGAAAGTCTAGTGGGGACAAATCCTCATTAGAGTAATAGTTTCGAATATGATTTTTCCTTAGTAGTTCCAAATTTCACCACCGAAGCCACCTAGATGGCGCTATTATATATACAGTGCGGACGTAAATGGTCCCCCCCCCCTGCTAACTTTTGAACCAGTCAAGATAGGAACATGAAACC
>JAWQRJ010002801.1:0-12946 GCA_033557515.1 Diorygopyx duplodentatus | reverse complement strand
ACAATTAATAAAATTATCCTTTCTCGCTCTAGAAAAATCTTTTAGCTGAAAAGGCAAATTAATATTCAGTTTTTTTGTAGTTCATTAATATTAATTGTGTTCCAACTAAATGTAGGATGTGCCTAATGTCTGCTTCAATATATTAATTTTCAATTTCACTTTAATCCCTACTAGATTATATCCAGGTATAAATAATTCCATTAGGGTCATAAATCCATCGCAGGGCAATATCTGAAAGATATTGGTGACAAAGCAGGTTCGACACACGATAAATCATCTGATACTATAAACCACTCTGTTCATGCTGAATTGAGAAATAAAAATGTAATCAATATACCAGTATAAACTGAAAATACTAAACGTATTTTTGTTATATAACTGTTTTTAAATTGCTTATGTAGTAAGAATACAATTAATGAAGTATGGAGTAATGGAGTAAGAAAAACCGTTTTTTAGAAAATCATCCCATTTTATTTACACATACGATACTAAAACAGCGGCTTTCAAATTGTAGGGGGCGCCGAATAAATGAACAAGACATCAGAATTATTTTTTTATGTTTTTATTCAAATTTGATTTTTCTATGGCACTTGAAGAAAGAGCTATCAGTTGCTCATCTTCTTGTAGAAATAGTCCGGTTGGTGTACTTTGAAATGGATTTATTACCCAATTCCAGTCACCCAATTTACTGTCGTCTGACCCTCAACAACTGCCTTTAGCAACACCTTTTTATGATTCTGTTTTGGGCGGTAACGCTGGATAAATTCACACATGGTGGGAAACATCTCAAAAGAAATTGGAAAACTGTAATTTTTTACAAAAGGCGTAGACGTTTTACACTTTTCACGTTTAACACAAGTTTTTCGAATATGTCTACTAAGTAGGAGTAGGAGTAGTACTTGTATAGGCTTGCAAAATAGAAAGTCTGGAACTATTGTAGCTCCCTGACAGAATCTAATATAGTAAATCAAAAGAGAATCGTTACTGCTCTCTGTTGCTTCATCAAGTTTTATGGCAAATAATTTTCCAACTGACTCAGATTCAAGCTGTTGCTGAATATCCACAGATATATCGTTCATTATTCGGCAAATTCTAGCGTTCGACAGAGGAATATTCTTAAGTTGTTTAGCGTAGCTTTCACCAAACATTGTTTCTGCCATATCTAGGGCATCTGGTAAAGTGAGTTGCTCTGCAATCGTATGTGGGCTCTTGCATTTCGCTATGTCATAAGCTACTTTCTATGATGCCAATAAAGCTGTATCATTTACTGTGAGAGCTTTGTGGAAATTTGACTTCTGCTTCCCTAATGATTTAAGTTTTTCTACAAAAAAATAACGGTGCTTATCGACATTCTTTGTGCAGAGTTTCTAAATGCCTCTTCTCAATTTGTTGGGTTCATGCTATCTGCAGCCAAAATTTTGAGGCAAATAACACATTGAGGTTTTTCTTCACCACTTTCAACGTTTCAATGTTTTTGTATCACCTTTTTGTATCACTTGTAAGTATGCTTGGTCATATATTCGTGTTTTTGATTTTATAACAGGATTAGCACTAGTACTGGGCGTTTCTGAAGTAAAAGCTGGTGCTTCCTCAACCTTTCTAAATGTGTACGTAAGTATACAATAATTTTTTTCAGCGTTTGAACTACAATTGACAAAGCCCCTTATGTAATACAGTCAGAACGACACACAAACTACCGCGAACATTCGGAGGTAACAGCAATCAGGTGATAATGCGGCGCGACTACACCAAATCGGCGGCGTAGCCAATATTGCCAAGATTCCTCTCGATCCTGAAAGGTAAGTCATTTGCAGTTCCTCACAATACAAAGTATAAATTCTTTTCGTTTAATGTACGCAAAAATGTTAAATTGTCTAATACATATTATCAAAATTTTATTACAAGTTATTATAAAAAGTAGTTTTAATCATAATTTTACTGCTTTTAGTAGAGAACAAAAGCAGTTGTTTTTAAAGGCAGTACAGAAGAGGATCGTGGTTATTCCAAACAACTACATTCGGAATGTCTTTTAGATGAAAAAAAATAACAGCTTGAGTAATCATCGCTTGCGAAATCGAAGGTAGGGGGAGCAGAATTATTCAAGGTAAAAAAGGGGAGTGCCAAATACGAAAGACTGAGAACCGATGCCCTGAAGCATACAACAGAAGTGACCCTCAACACCAGTAAGGGTTGTTTTCAATAATCCATGAAATTAATTTTGTTGGAAATTTACATAACATTGGTTTTTTAGTTCCCAAGAGGAAAAGTATGATCAAATTGTCCCAAAACTGTCGTAAAAGTACTTCAAAATTTAGACTTGAATTAAACATGACGAATGCTAATAATGTCATGTTTTTTAGGTGTAATTTTTAGAAATGAGAACAAATGATTCTCAAAGGAAACTGAAATCGAACAGATAAAAATCTCTAGCATCCACATCACAATTGATATAAATGTGTTTGTTTTGCTCCTGATCTTATCACTAGCAACAGAATAGACATTGGAAAGAAAAAAATACTTTGCTACAGCTATTTCGGCTCATCCTGTATTAATCTAGTCGGGTGTATTAAAAAACTTACCTAACATAAACCATATAATTTGCACCTTGTAAGCATTTTTCCACCTCTCCTAATAACCCATTTTATATATAGGGTGTCAAATTTTGTAACACAGCCGATAACTGTGTAACTAAAACTTGATATAGGGTATCAAAAAAGATTCAATAAAATCGATAATAAAGTAGATATGGGATAAATTGTACTTAAAATGAAAATAAAGAAATTAGACAATACGTTCTATATGGTAGATCTTAGATTAAATTGAGATCAGATTTCTGATTCCTATGGAACCATTGTTCAACAAAAAAAATTCAGAAGTTAGAAAAACACTCTGTATCTCGGAATTCGTTGGAATATTTAGAAAAGAAGTTTAATAATTTCCCTGTGAACCAAGCAACTGTTATAATAAGTATGAAAACTATACAAATTAGACAGCTCGATCGGTCATGAAATAAACAGTGAAATTTTGTGAATCTCAAATGAATTCAAATTCATCATCAGGGTCAATGCATGTCAAATCGACACAATTGTTCAATTTTTTATTTCATCGTCTCAGATTTTCATGAAATGGTGAGCTAAAAAAATGAGATGGTTGGCCAGGTGTACTATTGATATAGACTTGGAAAAATACCAAATTTCATCTAGATATGTCAACTCGTTTTTAAATTACAGTTGTGTAAAGTTTTAAAAAAATTGCCCAAAAATCGCAAACTGAATTTTTTTGAATTGCTCTAGGGGCTTTCCTAATTGAGCTAGAGATCTGTGGGAGGTGTCATCTTACAGCATTTCTCATGCCCTTTCATGTGGTATACAACATACTATACAGGCTAACATTTTTTTTTTGTCAAAATCTAAAGAAAACGACTTAAAATTAATTCCATGAATAGTTATAGTATTGTCGTAAATCAACTGGCAAAATATAAATTTGGGATGGTAATGGGTTTATTGTTAAAACAAGTTAAAACTGGAGAAAAAAATTGAAAGAAAAAGGGATTTGGCAACATTGAAAAACCAGGGAAAAACTTGCCAATACAGACTGCTTTCATTTTATGAAAACGATGAAGTTAGCAGCGCAATGCCGGGTATTAAATATTATGTGAAGGTTATTGAATCAAACGGAAGTAAATAAAAAAATTCGAAAAGGCTCATTTTGTGTAACCTTAAAGAAGCATACAAACATTTCAAAGGCAAGTTGGCTAGCATAAAAATAGGATTCTCTAAATTTGCGTTGGGACTCTAATTGGGACTCTAAAAAAAGTCCCAATTTGAGTTGGGACCGAAGCATTGTATTTTAGATGGTCATAGTGGCACACACTTTATTGAAAACGCTCATCTTAGAGAAATCCTCAGATTTATTCTGCAGCAAGTTATCCTCTTTGGTTCGGCATGACTTCATTGCCAAACAACAGGGAGCGTTCCTTCTTGGTAAAAAAAATTAACAATTTTAAATAAAGTCATTTTTATATTTTATTATAATTTATGCTTATTATATTATTTGAAATATCTCTTCTTAAAAAACTATGTAGGTACAAAGAAGAGAATATAAATGGAAATACAATTTCCCAATAAAATTTTGAGAATCGCTGCCTGCCTGCAGTTGTAATCCTGCGAACACAAATACTATAGAAGTCGCACTGTTAACGAAATCTCGAAAAGAAATTTTCTTTTGTATACAAGTAAGTAAGAATGTGTATTAATATACGACTCTGACTATTTATTTATTATTAAATAGTCAGAGTCGTATATTAATACACATTCTTACTTACATTATCCTGACTAAAAAGGACAAAACAACACATATATTTTGTATACAAGTTGAAATATTGTTTTTTTAAAACAAAAAATATAAAACTTTAAATTTTTTTTTTTCAAAATACAATGTTTACTCAGTATACAGCAAACATGTAATGAGAGGAGTTCAAAGTTTCATTGAACTCCATTCATTTAATGAAATTTGGAGAGTACACATTTAAGTTATATTAAAAAGGCTTTTTTTGACATTCCCTCATGAGCATTCTGAGTACTTATAATACAGGGTGAGGCATTTAACCTGGCAAATATGACTAGCTCTAAAATAAATCATTTTAGAAAAATGTTTCATACAAAAGTTGTGTGGTTTAGAAGGGGAAAGAAAATTGTATCATTCATTTTTAATTTTATGCTGTACTGGAAAAGTCCATACTTTTTCAAGTAGATTACACGGTGTTTCACGAAAAAAATACTTCTGATCAGACCTAGTAGACCTACCATAGACCTTAGCGAGTATTAAATTATGGCATACTAGAAATTTCGTGGACACCCCCAAAATTTTTGGCGAGTTTTGGCCACACCAATAACTTCCACATCTTGCAACCGATTTTAAAACTACCTATATCGTTAGAAAGAAGACAGAGAGGCCTATCTAACGATATCTTAGTTTTACCGGCTTCGAAAAGCTCCGATAAATACGCGGAATTTTTTTTCACAATTTTTCGGATTTTTTAAAGTGTAAGAACAAATATTCAGAAAATGTTATTCTATCGGATTTTTTATCTTATTTTATGTCGAAAGACCTCTAAAATCCGAGTCCAACGCACCCAAGATTATGCTAATCGGTTCAAATTTGACAAAGACATTTTTGTGAAATCGCATCATGTTTTTATGGTTCATATGGGGAACAGCTGATTGTGTAGTCTTTGTTGTGTTTTTCAATAGAACAAATTTTTTTAAATATTTGTTCTTAAACTTCTAAAAAAAATTTCAAAAAACTTCCAAAAAATCGCAAAAATTGCTCCTAGGTAGAAAACGAAAATATCTTTAGAAAATCGGTTACAAAGTGTGAAAGTTGTTGCTTTTCAACAATCAAATAACTAAATACTTCATTTTTACAATTTTGGCACGAAAGGTAAAAAAATTACATTTTATAAGGTTTCGACATTAATATGTATAAACAAAAAATATTTCCAATGAATGAGTAGATCGACCTTATAAATTCTCTGCTGGATGTATTGGGTAAAGATCAAGAAATCGGAAGCTGGATGACTGGTTTACTACATCATGAAAAATTGATTACTATCGTCATTAACCGTTTAAAAATGATATACATAGTATTGAAACACGTGTAAAGGAAATAAAAAGCTGTTGTAGAAAATTAATTTGGTTTTATTGTAACATAAATGTTGGCATGCCCTGTGTATTAAAAATTATTTTTATGTTTAAATTTTCGTTATGGTTTGTTGTGATTACGGCATGAAATTCTATTATACATTTGAGTAAAGAAGTATTATATTATACGAGATATTTTTTCGATTGAACGTAATTTTTCAGTAGCTCTTTTCGTCACGAATATCCAATAAAGGTGAATAAATTATTCATATTGTGGTTAGACTTCCTCTCAGATTCCATGACGTTAATAAACTGTAATAATATATGAGTACTTCTTCAGTGATGTTCACTGTTTTATTACTCTTCCTAGTAGTATATCACAAATTTCTTATGTAATTAGCACTTGTTGCACAGGACACAATTAATTACGCAAATTTCTTCCCATAAATCATGAACTAGTAACATGGATTTTTGCAATTTCAGTGTTCATAAGAGGCTATTAGTATTGGTTTATGTAAGAAGTTAAATGAAATGCAACAATGCGACTGAGATTATACGTAATCTGTTACGTTTAAGGGTAATTGCAACGAAAACATGTTGTAGAATGAAGAATACGACAATTTGAAGAATGTAGAAGATGCATATTTGCACCTGTGCATGTTTTATGCGAATATTTAATAGAAGAAACTGTATTTACCACTTTTTTACACACACTGGTAGTGCCGGACACAAGTCCACTACTAACTGGTTACACGTGATTTCCAGCTTATATAAACACTTAAATCCAATTTTATAAATCCTTTAATATAGACCGGCCATTATAATATGTGTGTATTTGCCAAATAAACCTGTACATCGCTAGAACGCTATTTGGCAAATATTTACATTAGATACGCAAATTATGCGGTATTAACAACAGCTTTAATCAACATTGAGTAAGCCCTCTAATAAGCAGTCTCAAATTAACTAGATAAAATCGATAACCATGCTTTTACGGACGGTGAATCCGTTTTTCATGAACTATCTACAGGGTATGTCGTAAAAGCAGCTAATAGAATAATACGTTGACACACATGTGTGAAGTTCATTTTAGTCTTTATAGTTTAGTAGAATCTAGTTAGTTTTTAGATTGCATAATTAGTTTACTTGATCTGTACATGTCACATTACACACAATACACAAATCATTATGAGTATCACATTTTATTGTACAGAAGTGTACCATACGAAATTAAACAGAAAATCTAATTTTTTGGCCCCACCTCTATAATTTTATGAATAACGTCAGCGCATAACGTACGATACGGCTCAGGAAGTTAGGTATAGTACCTTATCTGGAACACAGGCTGCTATCGCTGAGTATGCAAAAGCTGTTTGCCAAACAATCGTGGTATACGTACAATGTAAATAACAACTTTGATTATTTACATTTCTTTGCGTACGCAAGCTGTTCTTTTTAAAAGAACTACTTTATTTGCATTCCTGACTTAAGGTTTCTGTGACATATTATGTTAATAATATAAATACAGAAGTAATAAATCTTAATAATAAATAAATACAGAAGTTATGGAACGATAGATAACGGGTCGTATAACTACCGCGATTATCGTTGAAGGGTGGGTTCGCTTTGGAGGGTGTTCGGAATTTTAAAAATTATTTTTTTTTACATCAATTGAAACATGGCATATGCTTGTTTTAATTCTTTATTTTCATAGAGATTTTCTCTGTAAGAAATTCAAAGGATTGTTTTCTGTGCCAAATACTTCACTGTTTATTTGGGAAATAATGAAGTATACCCTTTCAAACATATGTGTTATTCTAATGTAGACCGAATTTGATTTAAATTCACCTTTATTTACAGCAAATAGAAAAAATATAGTTTTAAAAATATGATGCGCTACAGAAGATGTTATTTAAAATTGCGTAATATTCTGCTTTCCGTGATTCAGATTTTGCAACGTAATTTTGCAAAAAACCACTCCAGAAATAATTTTAAAGAAGTTGTTAAAGAAATTACCATGATTCTAAGAATTTTAATAACACCAATTTGATTTATTTGCTTTTCATCGATCATGTTCTATTTTCGAAGTCACTTCACACGAAGTCACAACGCGTGTAAATTTGTACGAAAGTAAACAGTATCATAAATATGTTTTGAAAAAGCACTCTGAAAACATTAAGGCTCACTGCTACACTAGCGGTGCACAAATGATGAAATTCAGTGAACTATTTTTATTTTGATTTATAAAGAAAAAACGAATGAAATGTTTTTTTTTAAATCTGAGAATTGCAAAAACATCTAATCACATTTAAACGCCTAATTCCGTCTAATTGACGTAATTAGATAATTTCTTCAATTAAAATATTTGGATGAATTTATTCCGTACGTGCAGCGTGTATTCCAGTGAAGTAGCAAAATTTGATTTAAGAGATCAAAGATGGCATAGTTTTTGAGCCACAGCGTGTTTTAGTTCATTTGTTTTTAACATCTTCTAGAACGGAAAAAGAAAACCAAGACAAAACGATCGCCTCAAGAGAAAAAGGAAAGAAACATTTTAATAAACGGAGAAAAGGGGGAACTATAATGGACACCGTATTATGTGTTGAACATAAGTTTCATAAGCAAGAAAGAAATTAAATCAACTGGTGTAATAATCGCATAACCATCTCTTCTTACCTCGTTTGAATGTTGACGATACTTTTCCTCTTATAAATTTATGAAAAATATGTTATAGGTAATGTGAAGGATTCCTGCCAAAAATCGATCGATTAAAGTATTGTGATACAGTAAAATTATAATACTTGTATAAATAATTGTATGAAAAATTGTAATACAAAAGTGGAGGATCCCATAAGAGATATAAATTATTATTTATAAAATTCCAGTGGAAGGTAGTTTTGCGGTATTGACCATAAATTCGATGAGGAATTCGAAAATGCGATAATACACAAGGTGTTACATTTAATACACTGTTTTAAAAAAAAGTTGTGTAGCGTCTTGAAGAAATGGGACACTTGTATGTATGAAAATATTGCTAGAAAGCACTGAAACGATGCAACTTTTATTTTAAGCTTTTTTTGCCTAAAATGATTAGAAATAGTAAAAGTATTGTTAACATACGACCAGACCGATGTCTAAAAATGGTACCATTAGTCTTAGAATACCATAATTCGTCCAGATATGACAAAATCTCTCCATCAAAATTTTGGATTCAATGCATTACTTTCTCCTACCTTGAGGGTAAGAGAAAGTAAAAAGAAACTAAAGTGAAGATTTACAAAGCAGTGTATAGACCCGTATTAATTTAGAGAATCGAATCATTGGCATTAAGTAAGAACCAGAAGAGCAGAATTGACGCCGCAGAAATGTATTTAAGTATTTGTGTACATATTTAAGAAGAGAAGAATGGATTTCTAAACGAGGCAAAATAAGAAACACAAATAAGGAAAAATTTGAGAGAGGAAAATGATATGAGGCAATTGAAGAAATAATAAGAACGGAGAAGTTGGCAACAAGCAAAGGAGCTAACCTTGGATAGGAGAGGTTGGAGAAAGTTCTACACGCCGAGAGAAGAATAATCGAAGCAACTTGAAAACAATACCACTCCGAATAAGCTACCTAAAATATTCACCAAAAGAGACAAAAACTGAACACACCTCCGTAACAAATATTACAACGCAAGCGTAACTATTTAACTACTTAAGCTACTTAAGCGAAGCTTATGTATATTAAAGGTTAGCTTACAGGTTTAAACGGATTACAAAAATATGTTCAAAATAATGTGTGTTTTCATGCAAAAATAGTTTGGAATAGAGTGTTTGGAAAAATCCAGTATCTCTAAAAGCAATAGGAGAAAGATGAAATTTTTTTAATTAGAACAGCTTGTATTTTTTGTTTTTTTTTTAAAACTATAAACTCTATTGTCTTTATTATTTTAATTGAAACACCCATTATCGTGTTACCACTGATTATGCCTGTGAGTATTAAAAGTGTTAAGCATTAAGTAATATTAAAAGTGTTCTAAACCGACTAGTTGTGAGAAAATTATACTTTTCTAAATTATGGTGCGTATGTTATATCAATTTTCTAGCGTTTGCAGTAGACTTTGAAAAATAAATGAAAACAAATAATTAGATTTATACATGAAATTTATGCATTCAGCAAAACGATGATCATTTAGAACAAAAGTGATGCCAGTGAGAATTCCGTTGATGCTCGGCTTTGGGCGTTGTTTCTTTTGTTTCGTTGTTATTGCTGTTTACAACAGTAGACTCATTGACATAATAAAATACAGAGTGTTCCATTTAAAATAACAGAGATAGCAGAGTTTGAAGTTTATGATATAGGGATGACTGCGGTTAATAACGTACGGTTAATAAGTTCCTTTGCCCTGAGCACTATTAAGCGTACTTTGTGTTTAATTTTACTATAATATAATATTTTTGCTTAAATATCACTAATAAAGTTTTAGTGTCAGTATTTGTTATAACCATATTTTATCTTGAATTTAGAGATTTTTTAAACAACTTTGCAACGCAGAGAGAAATATTTAAAACCTCTATAACATCTTCAAAGAAGATCTTCTGTATAGAAGGATAGTATTATTTTCGACTTCAAATCGTTTTGGAAATATTAATTAATCTAAAAACGATACAATTTGCTTTTGATTGGAAATCGTATCTTGAAAATAAAACAATGAATTTTAAGGTAAAAAGGTGATCATAAAGTTAATTAAGTAATAAAATCATAAAGTTAACAACTAAGTTAGCCAATCAAGTTCGAGAATGTTAAATTTTCATATTTGAATTCTTCATCAATCATATTGCTTAACAACGCTGTTAAGTTAGCACGTAGTTAACAATACTTTATGTAACCTGGCCTTAAAGTCTATTTTATTAAGTCTGTTAGTACCACTAAACAAAGCATTTTATCAGAGTCAATGATAATTTACTGTTTTAACTTACTTTTAATAACTGATAAATTTGGTTGTGTACTAAAAAAAAAATCTGAATAGGCCTAATTCTCTAGATGCCAAAAACAGTTTTTTGCTGACCAGTGTAATCAATAATACTATTTCAGGATTTTAATCAGTCTTCGAACATAAATATTAATTAGTTGACCCATCATTTAAGCACTTGATATTGCAATAGTAAATTCTCACGTGGACATAGGCTATGCATTTTTCAAATAAATTGAATACAAAAGTCTTGCAAATTGTACTTTTAGAAAAAAGCAACGAGGTTTATTTAAACTTAAAGGTTTAAATAAAGTAATGTCAATTTAGAAGTATTGAAAACTTGATTAAAGTTTTCAATACATAAATATAATCAAATAGTATGGAATAATTAGCACTTTTGACTGTTTATATTTTATTTAAGTATTCCCATGATACTGTATTCATATCGCCATAAAATTATTATTGACGCATTAACAATATTGGATACTTTACAAACGCTCGCGAAATAAATCAATAGGCAGAAAAAAATTTGTCAACATTACCTTGGCCTGAATACGTAATCCTATTATAATCTATGAAGTCTTTATATTTTGCCAGCCTCTAATATACAGCGAATATACGCATTTGCAAGTGTAAATCAAATGGGCTTTATGATCGAATTAGGCACACTAATAAAAGGAAGGTAACGTTATCGCCAAATATTAGAACAAGACAACGTGACTATCCACATTGTGACGCCGGCCTGGTCACATGTTTCCGTTTCTAAACTACCCGCTAACAGCATGGAGCTCTCCACACTTACCTTTACTACGATTTTGCAGCTCCCAACGGCAGACGCATCAAACGGTGCCAACCGTCGTTGAAGACATATCTGCGAGTGCGATGAACTTAATAAGAGATCTTCAAGAGAATACCATTTGGGTACACGGAACGTGTGTTCTGAGCAAAGCACGTGAACTAGACAAGTGTTGCGCGTACACTAAAACGAAAGTGGTAGTGTAGCGGAAGCCAGTGTGCCGCAAAACTGGTACGTTATAGGAGAGATGACTGATTGGCATAGAATCACTACCGCCGACAAAACGGAGCGCTGGAAACTAAGCTGGAAGCGATGACTGACTGGGCATGTTTGATATCATTTCTCGTTGAAATGACTCGACAGAAATGTTTCCTGTCAGTGTTGCATTATGCAGTATTAGCAGTACTAGCCTATGAAGCCTGGATATTGGATGCAAGACAATTCAGAAGAGTAGGTATCAATGGGGAAAGATTACATGCTACATTTATTTCAAATGAAACATAACTTCTTATGATTAAACATGTACTATATACTTCCAAAGTGACATTGTTTCATTCTAACCAGTTTTGGAAAAAAAAACGATTTTTTGAGCTGGCACCCATTTTTCAAAAATTTCGATATCGCTATAGATTGTTTTAGTTGTTCCGAACATTGTTTTGAAACATCAAATGCGTAAATTGAAGTGTATCTTTCTTGTTCCAACTGGGCCCTCCTTGTTCTGAGTTGTTCCAGGCCTAAAACTTATAGTTCTAGCGCATAAATCCCGTAAATAAAACTTGTTCTCAGTTGTTCTAGTTGTTCTAACTTCTTCTAGTTCTAGGGGAACTTATGGTTACTTATGAATCTCGCACTATCAGTTCCCCCAAAATTAAAAAAAAATCGATTTTCCAGCACCCGACGCCTTGAGTAAACACTATACTATCTTTCTTGTTACAACCGAACCCTTTTTGTTCTATGCTTAAAACTTATACTATCTTTTTTGTCTTTTTAAGTTTTGCTAAGCTTTACCAATTTTTCATCATTAATATCACAGCAAATTTTATTTTTATAAACTGATTTTATATGGTAACTTTTAACACGTTAGTTAACACGTTTAAGTTCTTGGCTTATCTTGTTTAGTGCTAAGCTAAGCTTTAGTTCCATTACAATTAATTTTCGAAACAATAATTCAAAGAAATGGCATCTGACAGTAAAAGCCGAGATATGATATCTTGTTCAATTCAGGAGAGATTTCGAAATCAATTTTCCGAAGCTCTGCAAACGTCAAATTTATTAAAAAAATTACAAATAACTCACACGAAAGGCGTTGCTTTTACTCACTTATGTAATTAATAAAGCCTTTAAATTTTATGAGGAATTCAAAAATGTTATAAAATACAGGATGTTTACAGCGTCCATTTAAATCAGGTAAATTAGAACATTGAAAGTTTGGGATTATTGGTTTTTGGGTACGGCAGTCTTAACTAAAATATTTTCAACTTTTGATCACTTCCGGTTATACCGGAAATGGTACTCAACTTGCTTATTTCTAATGGAACACCTGTATATTAT
>JAWQRJ010002800.1:0-12952 GCA_033557515.1 Diorygopyx duplodentatus | reverse complement strand
ATGTACGTTTCCGTTTATTGCATAAAAAATACATAACAAGTCATAATTTTCATAATATTTTTGCATACAAGATTAAGTTAACTAAACAAAGAAAATACTTTTTAAGGAAAAAAATTAAAATCTTTGACTGTGGTGTGATTATAAAATCACCCGTCCACTGGAGGGTTAAAAAGACTAATTCTGGTGATTTATTAGGTTCCAAAACATTATGATTTATTGTCAGTAATTGTTCATTAAATCTATCAATATAATATTCGGAAAGCTTTACTGCTGCTTGTTTTTCAGAAATAATTTCACTTCCACAATTCATTTGCAAGTATTCCTAATTCCAAAAACTCATCTCCATTGCACTTTACAGTGAGATAGAGCCGTCATTCCGCCGCAACCCGGTTATTATTATGAGAATCCGGACCATAAACGGCGGGCGAATTCGCTGCCTACTCGGATTTACATTCTGACGGTCCCGCAACCGGTAACGGTTGCCAAGGCGTCGCTCGCGAGTTGTTTTCCCCGGAAGAAGGGGCCTTCCCCGGCTCGCGCGAAGCTCCCAGTTATCCCCGACATTACGTATTCCATTTCTTTCGAAAACATTCGCATAAAATTTTACGCGAGTCGACGGCGCGCTGCCCGTTTGCTTTTAGAAACAATAAAAACGGCTGAAATTTAAATAGGGCCCGTGCTGTCGCGGCTGCATTCCTCCGGTTCGGCCCCGATTTTTGAAAATGTCGACGGTGAAAGTTTTGTTGAAGTGCAAGCAAGCGATCGTTGTCGTGGATGATAAATGCGCGCATAGACTTTATTCAAACCAACCATAATTGCTGGGAACTGTAATACATTACAGTTTCCTGCAATTTCTTGAGTTTTTCGATCGAAGTCCTCCTGGCCCATCAGAGTTTCTAGTAAAGACGGTTACATACTTGTATTTGATGTAGTTGTATTTGTATCTTATATAAAGTAGGTTGGATGAAGCATCAAAGAACTTTTTTTGGGTATTTGAAGAATTTGGGGAATTTTTGGAAAGTTTCTGGGATCAAAAACGAGAATACTATAGTACAGAATATTGAAGGATTTCGAGTTTTAAAGTGTTAAACTGTGTTTTTCGTGCATCTTTTGTATACCTAATTCATGATGATTGATTGAATTATGCTTGTGATGTATACAGTGCGGACGTAAATGGTCCCCCCTCCTGCTAACTTTTGAACCAGTCAAGATAGGAACATGAAACCAAAGCGGTACCAAATGGTATAAAGTTTGTGGTTTTTTAGTGTAAAATTTGAATGTTAATATTCATAGATGGCGCTGCGAGCGCTATCAACTTTGAAATTTCAAATTACAAATGGGGTCTTGTGACACATCATTGTAAAGGTCTTTCAATTGTCTATTCAACAGTGGCTGTAGTTTTCAATTCTATCCATCCGTTATGAAGTTTCAATCATTTAGATCCGGCTTCGGGGGCATGCCGTATAATTTGCCTATAACGCGGTATAGCTCGAATATTTTAAGCAGCTACGACTAAAGTGGATACAATTTTAATAAATTAGTAAGAATCTGAATAAGATCAATAATATTATAAAAATAACAATCATTATTTTCAAATTGCAGTACCTGCCAACCCTTTCCCCCGCTTAGTCCAAGGGAAATGGTTTATTTATTGCTAAGGCAAGCTACAGAGTCTCATTCGTGTGTTGTACGAATACTATCAGCGTTGCTTGTCGTTTGTGCAATTTTCATTTACCTGAAAAAGATGGTTCGTTTCCGCCCACTAGAAGAGAAAATAGAAGCAATCTTCATTTACGCCGAGGTCGAAAATCCTATCTGCCGAAAATATCTAAAATAATTAGTAGAAAAATCTAAACTTACGTTAAAAACAGCAAACTTGATATCATTTGATATTGCTTTGGTTTCATGTTCCTACCTTGACTGTGAATCCTAAGAACCATGGTTCTTAGGATTTCCAAATATCTTGCCCCATTTAATATGTCATCGTAAATAAAATACCGACATTGGTTATTGTACATACAACATACAAAATACGTTGACACTAAATTTATTTTGAAAATTCCGATCACGTGTCACGTGAGGATTTTGGTTTACCCAAAAGTAAAGATTTCGGCGATTAAAAATCTCCTCTCTAGAAAATTTCGCTTATTCTCTTCATATTGTGGCAGACTTTTTAAAGACATTAACATTAAATGATCTACGATCAATCGTGTTGTTACCAATTAGATGGAGCCCGCCGCACTGCACTGCTCATGTAACTCATGAATTGATAAATGTCTTCGAAGATAGATGGTTTCGAAGATTGGGTCCATGGAACTGGCCTGCAAGATCGCCAGACCTCACTCCGATGGATTTGTATCTATGAACCCCATAGATAAAAATCCACCAAACATCAAAAGCATTGTGTATTCTACCGCGGTGACCACCCGAGAAGAATTGGAAGATCGTGTTCGAGGAGCTTTTGATGCATTAGATCCGATTCAAAGTCGAAATTCAAGAAAGAAATGGAGAACCATTTGAACATTTTCTTTAGTAATTTGTGTCTTAGATTACCATAAAAATGTTTGTGTATTTCTGAAAAGTTCGATGTCTCAATTAATGGTTAATGAGTTCGCATAATTTTTGCGAAAAAAATCAATATCCCGAAAACAATTGAGTGTAGGACTGGCAAACATGTTATGAAAGTTGTCGAAAATTGAATGCGACCAAAAAATCAGATATATTTGCGTATATGGAAGGAAACTGTACATCAATTCCTGGAGCGGGGATGATTTTTTTTGATGAGTTCTCATCAAATAAAATAAAGAAAATCCAGAAAAACTGATCAATGTGTCGGGATCAGCCGGTAATTTTTAAGGCAGTCATGAAATGTGAAAAAAAGCTGTTATTATTTATTTAGTTCTTTATCATTATTTTGTTATTTGCTATGAATTTTTCCCGCGAAGTGGACTTGATTTTAACTTCGGGAGAATATAATAGAAATTGCCTTTTGGAAAGACCGGTTGACAAAGAAACGTACCCAGAAAGGCGTCATCCAAGAGAAAAATAATTTAAAATCGTTATTGAGCGGTTTGTAAGAAGAGGCCAAGTGAATTTCCTAAAGCGTACTCGTGAAAATCCCTTAGTGAAGAAAAGTGTACTACTCACTGAAAATAATATGCATTTTCGTATGAAGCTACATTTCAGAAAAATGGAAACGTAAATGAACAGAATATGTACTATTACCCTGACCAAAATCCCAATTTTTTTTTCGGAAAATTGCTCACCAACACAGGTGGAGAAAACGAGATAAACGTTTGGGAAGGAATATTTGGTAATTTTCTTGTTGGCCCAATTTTCTTAGATGAACGTTTAAATATTTTTTTTGATTCTGTGATTTAGTTTTGTTTTTGACACATGGCTATCTTGAAAAATAATCATGGTTTCCAACACGTTGGATCTGAAGTCCTCGGGAGCTGTGTTGGTAGAGCAACCTACTTGTAACAGGGAGGACGCAGGTTCAAATCCCGCTCGTGGACACTATTTTTCTTTATTCAATTCCTTGAAAAATCGTCAATGTTGCCGAATGTTGCGACGTAAATTTTCTCTTCGTATTGTGAGTGTACAAGATAAGCCAAGAAGTTAAAATGGTGTCATTCGTAAATGTCGGAAATGCAACCGAAATGCGCATGCTGTCAAACGGAAGACGAACTGGAAGAACAACGATTGAAATTGTTTTCGGAAAACTCCTTTAAAACGCGTTTAACCTCTACAATTTTTATAGTAATTTAAATAATGATAACTCCCGGATTTGTGTATTAAATTTGTTTTGTCTTTTGGGCTTTCCCAACCGATTCAGTGATTAAAGATAGCTTAGTGGAGAAATTAAAAAAATATAGTAAACTAAACATTGTGTAAACATCTGATAACGTATCGTAGTATACTGTGAAATTTAATGGAAAATAATTTTATGGCTAAATTTAATATGAACTCTAACACAAAACTACATATTACAAATATACTCCAAAGATTTGGCTTAGTTATCTAATCTAAAAAATTAAGATTCGTTGATTTTACTAAGTTACTGTCAGATATAATTCTTTGTATCTTTTTTCTTTGTTAAGGAGGCGTATAATTAATAATAATATAATAAAATTGCAGTTAATTTTTTTAATAGAAAAGCATAATGTTCTAATAATGAAGTAATTTTCGCTACTATTTAATTCAGAATTATCAACCTAAACAAATTTCCTTCTAATAAAATCATGCGTTTGCATTACTTTGTTTGATTCAATTGACATACCTTGTGAGATTGTTCTCTTGAAATAAACCCTAGAATCTACTGGCAAAGTTTGTCTACTGGCACTTACGTATAGACCGAATTAGGTACTGCGCTGAAAATTACACCAGATTCCAATTTTATTTGAACTTGTATTTTTATGTGATTTAATTCAATTGTTATTCATTTTAATTGCTGTGCAATCTATTATTTACCTGCAAATTATCTACTACTCAGTTTATTATCCGTCAAGTTATTATTGCTCAGTTTATTATTATTGGCGCCATTATCTAGTGCCACGCGGCATATTCTCCTGATCGAAGATATTTTTGTACATGACAGATCGAGTTCAACTTCATAAATATTATCGTATTCATATTCAAGTCCTTATTTGAGCTGAGTTTGATGCTTGTATTCGACTTATCTGTAGAAGACAGGGGCCGGAGGTAGGAAATTGTTAATTTGTGTACGAATCCATAAAGTTAATACATTTAACGTATTACCGTTTGAAGCATTAACATTACTTATATTATTTCCGCATAAGAGGTTTTTCACACTATTTCCACTTTTATCGCAGATATTGCGTTTATCGCAAATATAGTGTCCTTGTTTCGTTTTCGTGTGATTAACGTGGTCTCTTTAGCAAACACTTTAAAAGAGTTATTTCAGTTATCAGCAATCTTAAATTCAAATTTGTTTTTAATTAAAAATAAACTGAGAATTGCAGCTAATAAAGATGACGGCCACTGAGACTTTTTCTTCGTCTTCTTGCGGTTTCTTGGTGACTATTTTAATAAAGATTGGTCAAGGTTCCCTCCTTACTTGTCCCAAATAGTTCTCGTATGACGTAACCAATGCGATTCGGTTGAAAAATTTGCGCGACATTAAGTTTCTATCGGCGCGTAGACGCTAATCGCAGCAGGCTTACGCATGACTATATCGCACAATACGAACGGCCCAATTGGAAAGCGTGTCACGTACAATTGACGGACGTAGGTATAGTTTGTTCGCTCAGATTTCGATTAAGTGTCAAGGATGTCGGTCAAATAACGCTTATTGTTAGCGAATGCCTAACACGAAAATGTTCATACTCACTTCTCCATACTCGCTACAGGTTCCTCGCCATCTTGGATGTGCTCCTGGCTACCTTGACTCGTGTTTTCAGACTTTGCATCCGGTCTACGATCTGAGTCTGTCCTACTCAGCGATTGACTTGGTTTCATATCACCTGAAAGGCCAAAAAATAATTACCATGAAAAACATTATGAAATAGAGAGCAATAAAAAATCACCAGATGTTATGAAAGCTCTATTGCGCTAAAAAGTTCTTTTGCTGAAAGTGCTTTGAAAGTACACACGAAATAGGTAGTGTGGATTGGTCTGACAAATTACGGTTGTTCTTTATAATGTTCATTCTGCATAAATTCCAAATTTCAGAAATTTAGCATTAACCGTAACTGTGCAAACATTTTTCAAAAATTCAATATTTCAGCTCGTGTTGACCTCTTGAGGGAATTCGTTGCACTCGATAGCAAACCAATCAGGGCAAGGATGATCCTTTATCGACCTTGTCGACAGTTGAGATGACTTATTGGGTACAAACGCTCTTGAGGAACTGCCAGGTCAGGCAAAGCGAGTATTAATATAAGTACTTTACACCCGACCATTCAATAAAATTCAATAATTACGGTTTCGCTCATTCGGTTATACTCACGAAAATTAAGTAGAAGCTTTTAGGAAAAGGTTTGAAGAGAGTGAGGTTCCAACACCTGCATTACGGAACCACTTGTATGCGGCAGAACAAACCAAATTACAATTAATCCTATACTATTAAACGCGCTAATGTTGTATGTATGTATGTATGTATTCCCCTGATCCGGAAGAGGCCTTAAGTTGCCGGTCGATATTTGCAGGATATCAATAATCCGACGCCGGAAATCGATTGAGATATGTCTGAACTTTCACTAAAATCATTTCATATTGCTTTTGAGCGTTTTAAAATCGGTTATTTTGACGTGCAAACTGACCGAAACAATTGAAAAAGCGTGCTAGAGCCATTGTACTTGATAAGGCAACTTATCATTCTGTACAGTACAAGCAAGTACCAATTACAGCTTCCATTTTTTCCAAGGAGGTCTCAAGACTTCCCACAATTAACATTATACAAAAACAACTTTTAGAGGTGATGAAAACCAGAAAATGAACACTGTTGAAACTTGAAACGTTACCGAATGAAACATCAACAACAAATGCAAATTTCATCTGCAAAACTATATCTGAAAATGAAATTGATCAAATGAAATGTATTGTTTTTGGAGCAGATAATACAAATACGAATTTTGGTGGATTGAAACGCAAGGGAACAAAAAACGTCTTGCACAATTTGAAAGAGAACTTAAATCGACTCTGCAGGATATTGGCTGTTCTGCTCACATTTTGCATAATGTCATACAATGTGCTGCTGGAAGATTATTTTGCGATGTCGAAGTTTGGAGATGTCGAACTTCTCTATTTATACAGTTAGAACTGAGCGTTTGAAAGAATTTTGTTCGTTTGTTGACATAGACTACAAAAATGTAATGTCGCATTCAAGAAGCCGTTGGTTATCTTTGTATCCAGCAGTAGACAGGATATTAACTATTTATAAAGAACTTAAATCTATCTTTCAATCTGAAGATAAGCCACCGAAGTTATTTGTTGACTTTTTTGAAAATAGTATAAATGAATGTTATATATGGTTTATACACAGTTTTGTTAGTGATGTGAATACAAAAATATTGAAAATTGAAAGAGCAACAAATTCTATCATTGAAGTAATTCAATCATAGATGAAGCAATCACTTCGATTCAAAACAATCACTTTGATTCAAGTTAGATGCGAAGAAAATTTTATTCCTATGAGCATTGGCAAAATCTTTCGAGAAAATTCAATTTCAGAAAGGCAAAAGAATAAATTTTATGAGAAAGTTATAGATTGTTAACTTGCTTAATATATTTAAAAGAATGGAGTGAGCCATTACAGAAATATAAATGTTTTAATTCGATGTTATTATTAAAACCACCACTTTGGGAAAAGTCCAATCAATGGCCCATCTAACTAATTTAGGTATACAAATCAATGAAAATGATCTCATAAATCAATATTCTGTTTTAAAAAAAATTGTCTCCCAAAAATTGGACGACGACCAAACAAATTGGATCACAACATCTTGTAATGAAAATGGATTGATTAGTTTCTTCTCAGTTACTATTTATGATGAACAGAAAAGTGAACTGTTTAAACTTTACAGCTATTTATTTTCTTTGCCAGCTCATAACGCCAATACTGAACGGGTGTTTTCAATAATCAACTCGCAATGGACAGACGATAGAAATACACTGGAAATGGACACAGTTGAAGCAATGGCGTTAATTTTGTTTAATAATAGTAAAGAATCCTGTAATTAATTTTTTATGCTATAGTTAAAAAAAATTTAAAACAAGCAAAGAGTTCATTGAAATATTTATAATTCTTTGTAGCAACATTTTTCTCAACCGGTGTACCGTTTTGCGCTGCCAACCAAGAATTCTAATACGTTTAGAATAAAATGGAGAACGATTTTCTTTAGTAATTTGTGTCTTAGATTACCATAAAAATAAGCTAAAACCATAACTACATTATTTTGTCAAGAAGTAAACATGTGAAATATCTTGATAATTCGATTTCCAAATAATACATACATTAATTTTTTACCCTAAATATGAAATCAACCAACCTAAGTTACACAAACGTCAAAATTGTTAACCAATTGGTGGGCAACCCAATTTACAACAAATGAATATATTGTCAAAGGATCGCTTTTGCAGCAAAAGCTGGAAAAAACTTTAATGATCAGAAAAGGATACCTTTTAGGCGTAGGGAAACCTAATACCGTTTAGCGAGGATTTTAATTCTAATTCGATAAGATAAAAATAATTGATAGGTGCCATTTAAAAATATAACTTTTTGTGATTTAAAGTTTTCTTATTTCAAAATTCAATTTTGTAAAGAATGTACGTTAGAATATCCCGCCGGGTGTATTTTTACACGTTAAATGGCTCGTTTTGACACGTTAAATGGCTCTAAAAGTGGTTAATGAAGTATGAACATTATCGCATAAGTCTAATTATGAAAATTCGATTTTTAAAATGTTGCTGCGGTTGCATAACTTTTGCGAATTCAATATCTCGAAAACGATTCAGTTTAGGCCTGGCAAACGTATTACGAAAGTTGTTGAAAATTGAATGCAGATTAAGAAAAAAAATTAAAATTGGTGCCATTCCATTTAAATTAACAAAGCTGTTGTCAACTTCCGGTATAACCGGAACCGCCAGCTTATTGTAAATATTTTTATCCTTTAGTTCCCTTCTTGCCATATTCAAATCCAAATTTTCGGACTTCTAGCACTATCCGTTCCCCATCCATATATTTCTAATGAACGGTCTACGGTAGACACCTGTATGTCTTTGGACGAGTTACATATAAGATAATTTTTGCACGATTGTGTATTTTTCATTATTTACAGAAATTGTTGATTTTTATACATTGTTACACAGAAATTATTGATTGTTTGGTTAATTTGAGGAAAAAGGTTGCAAAAAAAAGCTCCAAGGGTTGCGAACAAAATTGGTCAATTGGTAAGCCATGTAAATTTTCATAAAACATGGTAAAGGTGTTATTATTAATAAAACTTTTTTTATGTTCCTATTATGAAATAATTTTGTTCAGGTGTTCGAAATTGAAGACCCCCGTTACTTTTTTTTTGGCAAATGGATTTCATTATTTGTTTTTGGACAATTTCTGTTTAGAATGTGATTTGATTCGTCTATGAAAATTACACACAAAAAAAATCAAATAAAAGTTGCTGCATATCAAATCATTCGATAATTTTTGAATATTAAAAACAATTACCTTAAAAAATAATGTTGGGTTACGTTCAAAATAAACGGTAACCATGTAGACCGTTTATTTTCAACGTAACCCACACACACGCACATTGCATTTTCAATTCTGTGTTGAATTTAAGTATGTATCGGGTGTTTTATACACAGGTCTGGTCTAAGCCGTACCGTTTCGGTGTTATTTGGCATTTTTCAGAAAGAAAGGCATTTGTGCGCTCCCGAAAGTTTAAACATCCATAGAACTGAATGGGATAAGACATTCCTGTTTCTACCATTGCGCAAAAACTAAACAACCAAGCGTAAAAAATACTATAAACCTTTGCTAGAAACCAAAATTATGCAGAGCATTTCAAAATGCATTAGGCAACAACATTGTTAAAGATAATTTGGAAATAAACTTGCCTTGCATTAAATTCATATCTGCCAATCATCTGTCAACTTTCAAGTTAAATAGCACGAGTTAAAGTACATTTTTTCAAAAGGTAATAATAATAGAAAGTTTCCTATACATATTCAAAACAGCCTGCTGTTACGAAATTAGAAATTTTGTGTTTTATTTAGTTACATTTCAAATTTTCTGAAACGCAGAAATGCCATTTTTGGTAAACAATACGTCATCTCATGACGTTGCAAAAATGTTATTCATTAACTTAATGAACTGTAGTAATAGTTAATATCTGTATTAATACAGTTAATTAATAGTTTTTTATTAAATTTTATATAAATAATAAATTGCAACATTGGCAAAGGACAAATAACCATACAATTGACTAAGACAACAAGCAGTAATTACTCGCGGCGAACTTGACACAAATACAACAAAACAGGAGATAAGACAACTGTATTAAAGCCGGCATCAAATTAATTACAAACAGAATGTCGCGCAGACGCTACACAGAGTAAATCCGCTATTAAGCAAATAAACAACGCAGGCGAAGTCAACGGCATGCACAAAGCAGACAGATAAAAAGCAGAATTACATAAGTCACTCACTAATTTTTGATATTAAAATGTACATTGTGTATAGTATTCAACGACTTCTGCACAAATTCACAACAGCACACTTCGATGTCGACTGACTTCCTTTTATAAGCGAAACCGCATAGAGCGGTAATGAGATAATAATTCCCTGATAATCGTTTCAGCCAGTTTCGGCTCTGGTATCATAAAATGTGTTGTTCTTTGTCGCTTGACGTACGGTTTCCGGCTAAGTTTTACTATGAGGAAAGTGGGACGAAAAGGGACGTAAATAGCCGTCGAGTAAACGGCATTTCATCTATTTTTAATCGGCTTGACGGGACCCGTAAAATAAACATTTTCCGTTGCAGACCAATAAAAAAATGTTTCCGCGTAAATTTCCAACGTCAGTAATAAATCGATCACGACAATCGCCAATGAGTGGCACCATGATCGTTATGGCATTAGTGCGGAAGGATCATGGCGTCAAGCATCGACTTTGGTGCCCTTACATATCAAAATTCGAGATGCATTTTTAATTTTTCACTTTTTTGGAAAATACGATAAAAATCCATAAAACTCCCGGCCATAAAATTTATGCATTGTTTCTCTATAAGAGTTTTTTTCGCGATAACTTTCTTAAAATCAAAGCTGTGTTAAATCTGTTTGCACCACGAGAAAGCAAAGCTTGTTCTTTGTCGTATCTAAAAGTGAGTTTTCGTCGGTCGATTTCCCAGTAATTACTCCAAAAAAAATTGCGAAGCCTACGGTATTTCGAAACGGCTTTCTCTACGTGAAGGCCCAATGCTAGTACTATATAAAACAGAGTTTTCGTCGGTCGAATTTGCATATGATTATACAATAGCAGTTACGCCAATTATCTAACATCATGTCTTTCTAAGACTTTCTTTATAAGTTTGATTGGAAAAAGAAGATAAGCTCTTACTGGTTCTTCAGAATATATTGTAGTGCGTTCCGCATAAGAATTGAGTGTTTTTATAGTTTATTTTTTCCTTTTTTTTCTACTTTTCTTTTCAAAGATCACACAGATATAATTATTAATTTTCCAAATCCTAATATATCAAGCTTTATAACCGGGTAGCAGGCAACAACCGGGATCAGAGAAGCAACGTTTCATGAGGAGCCTAAACAAAACAAAAGCAAACTTATTTTGATCACCCTTGACTTCTCCTAACCCTAATTTAGGACGATTAATGCAAAAATTTAAGTAGTTCCTGTCCAGTTCCCATTTTAAAACCCCTCAAGAAAGAAGATCACACTTTCGCACTACTTTAGAATAAGTTTCTCAATAAATCTCAAATCTCACACTCTTTTTGCTTCTTTTCAACTTAATTCAAGAGTACAATGAATGAATTTGAAGAAGCATTTCACATGTTCTTCATTTTGGATGAATGCCGTGGTAATTACCGACATGCTGCAGAAATATTTAATGAGTGTTATCCAAATCAGTCACGGAAGCACATATGACATTTCCTAATCTAAAGAACTGATTTCTTCACGATGGATGTGTTGAGGCAAAGAGAAATAAGCCTTCAACGGCAACGAGTGAGGAAAATTCTATCAATGTTATGGCGTAGTCAGATTACACCCCTATGCAAGCTCGAGAAATTTCAAAGTGGCATGAGTATGGGCTTTGTAATAAATATTTTACATAAATTCGCGGAAATGATCACTTAAATCGTGTTAACTTAGTGGATCCTGCGAAAAATAAGAGTTAAATCCCTTGTTTTTGTCCAATTTGATGTTTTCGAACGAAGCTACATTTACAAACACAAGTCAATTTAATAGGCATAATATACACTATTTGTCTTGAAGTGAATTATTTCAGGTTATTAGTAATTGCTACCTATCGCGTGAAAATTCGACGACGAAAACATTAAAACGATACCTGCAACTTAAATACCAGTGCTTATTACAGATTGAGAAAAAGTAGACAATTTTCTGTGCGACCTAATTGTTAAATGCTGAAATTGCCATTTGAAGAAGACAAGTTGCGCAGGGTGTTATAATTAGCGTAATTGCTATCTGATGGCGTGAACAAGCTTCCTCGTGGTGCAAGTACCTATAATTCTAAGAAAGTTATCGCAAATCAGCATATATTTGTATCCAAGCGAAAGTATATCTCAGTTTAGTAGAAGGATACAGTATCTGTTTACTTGTTGTGTGTAAAACACTGCAAAAAATGTGGAAGTGTAAATGTAAATGGCACTTTCATAAATTTTATGGAAAATCGAATAAATGATTCAAGATTTTTAAAGGACAATTTATAAAGGCGTCAAATCTAAAACTTTTGAAGGTGCACTAACAGAACATTATGAGAGAAACATCACAACACCAAGAGTTATGATATTGGAAGAGATTTCAAATACATAAAAATAAAATACTTATAAAATTTCAAATACTTAATTGAATTTTATAATAAAAGCATATAGCAATGATCACCAAGCGTAAAACGAGGGATTATATTAAATGTTTCAACGAATACTTACATATATACATATACATCTGTTATTGCAAAAGTTGACATTTCTGAAAGTTTATTTTATTTTTATTATTTTAAATTAAACAAATTACTAAAAATTTTTAAATGATGTCGATTATTTTGTAAACAATAATACAATCGATTTTCGCATTCCGTTCAGATAATTTCAAACGTTTTCCCAAAGAAAAAAAATCCAACGGAATTAAATCGGGAGATCGCGCAGACCTATTGGACCTATTCTTCCAGTCCACTGCTCAGGAAACCTGTCATTTAAGAATGTGTGGAGATGCCCCCCCCCCTCCCCCCCCCCCAATC
>JAWQRJ010002799.1:0-12954 GCA_033557515.1 Diorygopyx duplodentatus | reverse complement strand
TCCTTTAGTAGCTGATATATTTCGTGGTTATACCTTATTCGCCACTGATCTTCTTCTTTCACTGCTCCCAAGATTCTTCGGAATACTCTTCGCTCAAAGACGTTGATTTTGTTTACTATTTTCTCCGTCATGATCCATGTTTCGCACCCGTAACTCACGATTGGCCTTATAATAGTTTTATATATTCTAAGTTTTGTGTTCCGTTGAATATTTGTCGACTGCAATATGTGGGATAGTGCAAAATATGCTCTGTTGGTCAGTGTTATGCGCCTTTGGATCTCTGCATCTTCTGTTCCCTCTCTGTCCAAGACCACCCCCAAGTATGTGAAGTGTTGCACCTGCTGTATTTCATCCTCTGTAGCTACGTCCTGAGCTCTCCTTGACCTTGCTTCCGTTAGGGTCTTAGTTTTATGGATATTAATTTCTACCCCTATTGTTTTAGCATGGCGCCTTAGATGTGAATATGTTTCTTCTCCCGCCTTCACTGTTCTTATATCGTCGGCATATGCAGCTAATTGGACCGTTTTATTAGTCACAGTATTTGATCTTCCTACGCCTATTTGTCTTATTACGTATTCCAGGGCCAGGTTGAATAGTGCTGGCCATCAGTGTGAGTCCATCACCTTGCTTCAGTCCCTGTGTTATTCTGAACTTATCCGTTAATTGCCCTTGTATGCTTATGCACGCCTCCGAGTTGTCCATGGTGGCTTCAACAAGCTTTACCAGTTTGGTTGGTATTTTAAATTCTAACATTATATCGTAGAGTTTGTTTCGGTCTATTGAGTCATAGGCTTGTTTGAAAACCACAAATATGTTGTGTACGTCGATGTCGTATTCCCAGGATTTGCTTGGCAGTGAAGATTTGGTCAATTGTCGACCTGCCGCGTCTAAATCCGGTCTGTTATTCGCCAATGATGTTTTCTGCGTGGTTGTATTCTCCGATTTAAGATGTATGTAAATATCTTATATGTAGTGCATAGAATGGATATTCCGCCGTAATTTTTTTTCATGCCAGTTTATCCCCCTTTTTGTATATTGGGTGTATAATGCTCACTTTCCAGTCGCTGGGTGTCCTTTAATTATTCCATACATTCACTAGTAGGGAGTGGATTCGTTTTGTAAGGAGCTCGCCGCCCATCTTATAGACTTCCGACGGGATATCATCAATTCCCGGAGCTTTATTATTTTTCTGCGCTTCTATCGCGCTTCTGACTTCCTCCATTGTCGGGGGTTCCGTGCTGGGATCCAATAGGGCCAACCTTATATCTCCGTTAATATTCAAGAATAAAAAACTTTATATAAAAATTGAATTGCAATTGGGTGGAAAACTTAAAAATATTTTACTGCATTTTCCCGCTGGAGGGCGATAGTCAACTTTTTTTCTTAAATGGGATTACATATTTTTTATGCATCTATCTAATAGAGGATTTTTTCTCTTTACGAATATCTAAAAATATCATTACATTAAATAATGTCATTTGCGAGATATATCACTTTTAAGAATCTTATTTATTCAACGGGATTAATTAACACAATACTAAGTAGGCCTTGTTTGTTTGACAGATAGTTTCTTTTGTTGGTTAATTACATTGCAAGGACACTTGGCAATATCTCAATGGCAACTAACAATAATAATTATTATACTAACGATGAAAAAGTGGATATGTTGAATATCTTTATCAGATGTAATGATAAGAGCGCAGATGCTGTTGTGATGAATCAAAACTTATATCCAGAAAGATGACAGCCACACGCGAGGACTTTTGCCAAACCAAAAGCTAATCTACGCAAGACGGGAACTTTTAATTGCCACCTTCGGGAAAGAAATTTAAATCGAACCGAGATACAAGACCGGAATTCACGCAAACAGTCGAGGACCGAAAAAAAGAAATGGAAAACGCATTTACCGCTAAAGGTAAGTTGGAGCATTCTTTCATTCCTTGTTTGTTTCTTGTCATATGACGCTATATCTGAGCAACAATTAAGCATACTTAAGAGAAAAAGAGGCGCAATCAAAGCAAAATTAACACGTTTTGTCGCACTTGTCCATTACAAAATACACAGACGCCTGCGACAAAATGTGTTTATTTTTGATAAAAAAGTATACAGGGTGTTCGGAAATTATGCGCAAAAATTGCAAGAGCATATTGTACAATTAATTTTAGATGGGGTTCCGATGGATTTTTTTCTTTTGGGGATACCTAAATACATTAGTGTACCTACAGTACGCCAGTTAATGATATTGATGATCTGAAGCAAAGGATTATTAATTGCCTGGGACATTACCAGAGGAAGGAGAGATCTATTCGCGCAAGTTCGTCAATTGTTTCTGAGTAGTCTGGTGTTGACTTGCGTAGAAATGGAAAGTTGTCAATTTGAGGCTAATTTTTAAATTATTTTGTTGTTTTGTGCTTTGATTGTATTTTGTTTTATGGTTTAAATTGCTTTTTTTGTAATATATTAGAAAAGAGATTTGGTCAAACTGGCCAAAAATATGACTCAAATTTATTATTACATTTTGTTATTTCTTTAAAATCGCTGGGTGTTCAAAGATGGAAAGCTAAAAAATGTCGGAATATAATAATGTGCATTAAATAAAAAGGGGAAAAGTTCTGAAAAATCTTTACGGGTTATTCGATGTCAAATAGTTGGTCATTCCAAGGCATGCTTTGGTTCTTTGTTACGTACTTTCGCATGGAACCGGGTCACCGCAACGAATTTTATTTTATATCTTGAAACCCGCTCAGTTTACGAAAAAAATAGAAAGAATCAAAAAAGTTTCCAAATCGTCTGGGCCAGTATCTGCTAAACTTTTTTCGTTGCAGCACACTAGAAAATGGCTATTTGTTTCGTGGCACACCAAATAAAAATACCAAGAAAATTAAATATACTTTATCAATACAATAACTTTAGCAACAATAAAATAATATTATTTTATTGGGATATAGCGCACATAAATAGATAATAATATTATTAATGAGAAGGATGCAATTGATTTTCAGAGAGAATTTTGTCAAAACGCGGCTCTAAATTAGATGAACCAAACACGTAACTCCTCATCTATCATTTGTAATTCGGTGGTATATTAAAACTATCGGTAACCTTTCCAAAATATTTTGCTGCACACCTGGGATCTCTCGCGGCACACTGCTTTGCCGCGGCATACACTGGTCTGGGCTATACGACTGATGGCTTTGTTCGTAAGAAAATGGACGGATAAAAAAGTTTTTTTGTAAAAATCAATAGGGGTTGTTCGCTTCAACGCTTTGCGATGACCAGGTGCAAATGAGAATAGCATATTAAAATGTTCTAAAAATACAAGGTACACAAAAAAAAATTTAAATGTAGACAATGTCGTTCTTAAGAATAACGTCAATAACTGTATTCTTGACCAACCCTTTAAATGTCTAACTCTGGATGGGAGCCCTAAATAAAATATATATATATATATATATATATTTTCTTTGGATTGTTCCTTTGTTTATTCCTTGGTTTAACCAACTATCCTTTATCATTAATTCCGAGTGTACACTTAATAGTCTGAAGTTCGAATCTATGAACGACGATTACCTGAGTTTCCATCCATAGAAAACGAGTTGTGTACACGTGCTGTCCTTGTACGCAAAAGGGTGAAACATTTTGTTCAAAGTCGCGCAGTTTAGAGTACAACGGGGAATTAGCTGAGAGAAAGTGAGTGAGCCACGCCAGTTGATTTGTTAAATTTCTCAGAAAATTCAATATGGCGACAGAAATATATCAGATAAAAAATATTTGCTGTTTTGACTAAAATTCTGTCATTATTAAAAGTATCTGTTCATATTTAAAAAAAAAGTCGGCCGTGAAATGACCTTGAAAACAGCCACTAAATTAAATACAAAATAATAAATTCTATGACATTTTTCCAATGAAACCAATTAATTCTAGTAGCAACAATTTTTCTCAACAATGCCTTGTTTACGAGATAACAGCTAGTTTTGAACACCCGGTGTAAGTCAAAGGTATTTCTTTGCAAACATAACAAATAACTCCTGAACGATACTACTTTGGGCAGTACATTAAATAAAATCGATCACAAAATCGATAAGGATTCTAACAATTTGACAATATATAGGGTGTTCCATTGAAAAAGTGAAGTTGGATAGTACTTAGAAGATATAGGACGCCATATATATATAATAGTATTGTATTACAATAGTGAAAGCACTGTAACTTTTAACTTTTAACATTTATTTTTTTTGCAAAAAGCGTCGAACAACTCATAAACATTTGACCGAATGCAATATTATCTCCTATTATTTCGTATCTTTATTGTAAACTGAATATGCCTATTAAAACTATTGATGCCCCAACATAAATTGTATTTCTAAGTAAAATATAATATATAACATTATATTAGTTATATGTAGTGAGTACGATTGTGGTATTGCTAATTGATGAAAGTTTGAAGTTTCTTAGATAAAGTAAACTATTTATCAAGAGGTTAACGACTTTTTAAAGTATTGATTGCACAAACAATATTAATCACATTTAGTAATTACGTAAGTATATAGATTTTGTGTAACTTATGGAATGTACAGTATAAAGTTTGTTTTCAAGGTGAAAAATGACATGTAGCAGAGATGAACTTGCATCAGGATTACACTGCAATATTTAGAAAAATAATTTGTTATGGTATTAATGACGCATTAATAGTCCAACCTCTGGCCTTGGAACATACTTATAAATACAATCAGACTACAATTACACTAGAACATTTTCAACTATGTATATAGCTGTGATTTTATTAATTGTACTCGTAGTGCATTTAATGTATTACCGATTATGGAAATACAAATCATTGAAAAATATTCCAAGCCTCTCAAGCTGTCCCATTAAATCATCTGTAGATATAGACGGTAAAACCAGTGAGATAATGTGTTTAATATATAATTTTAACGGTTTATTATTTCAGAAATGTTTGATAAAATGGTGTCAGTAAACAGGGACATTGGATCAATTGTCAATGTATGGAGCACGCCAATAACTCCAAAGCTGGTGGTGGCAAATGTTGATGTTGCACAAGCAATCTTATCTTCCACAAATACTCATTTGGGAAAAACAAAAATGTACGAATATATGCTGCCTCTTCTTGGAAATGGTTTAGCGACATCACCAGGTTAGTTGAAAATATTTTCCATAGCGAAATATATAATTGCTAAAACAGAATAAATATGTAAATTAGTCAACCTTTGGAAAAAGGACAGAAAACTCATTAACCCAGCTTTTAATTTGAAACTTATGGAAGCATACGATAATATTTTTGAGTTCCACGGAAACGAGCTAGTGGACATCTTAAGGCGAGAAGTAAACAATAAATCAGTAGATTTGGTACCTTTTATTGACTTTTATGCTTTAGATGTAATATGCGGTAAGTTTGAATAAACATGCGATAACAAACATGAAATTATATAACCTCTAACTTTTAGAAAGCATGGCTGATGTAAGAACACACATTCAGCGCAATGCTGATATGGAATATTTAAAGGCAAGATCGACATTCTTGACAATCGTCATGAACAGAATGTGTTCTTATATGAAAGGGAAGAACGCATTCTTCAAATTAACGAAAGAATATGAAATTCAAAAGAAGTGCTCTAAAGTATTGAACAATTTTTCCAAGTATCTTATAAAGGAAAGCAATAAGCGTAACGTTACAAATACTGGGGAAGCATCGGGAAAATTTAGGAATATTTTAGATATTTTATTAGATTCAGGTGTTGATCTTAATAGAATAATTGATCATCTAAACACATTCATTGTTGCCGTGAGTGTTAAAGAACGCACACAATTACACAGATAATTAAAATAAGGCTTTATTGTTTAGGGGCATGATACTCCAGCGTCCACAATTGCTTTTGCTCTTCATGAGATCGCTCAACATCCAGAAATCCAGATCAGGATTCTTGAAGAATCTGTAAACATCTTGGGGCGTGACAAAGACGTTGTCATCACTAAGGCAGATTTACAAAAGATGGTTTATTTGGAAGCTGTCATCAAGGAAACGTTAAGGCTTTATCCAGGCGTTACTTTTATAGAAAGAAAAACTGAAGAACATTTATTAGTAGGTAATTAAAATGTTGTTTTTATAACGCTGTAATAATCCTATATGGTAAATAATAATTATAATTATGCATCTTAGGTGATACGGATATACCAGCAGGTATGGACGTTACTATAAACATATATGGAATTCACCACAGGGAAGAATATTTTGAAAATGCCAGCAACTTCATTCCAGATAGGTTTTTACCCAACAGTCCCTTGCGAATAAATCCTGCAGCCTTCGTCCCATTTTCTAAAGGCCCTAGAGACTGCATCGGTAAAAGTAACTGCACTTAGCCGCCATTATTTATTCAAACTTTAATTCTTCTCCAGGAAAAACATTCGCGATGTTCCAAATGAAATCCGCTATAAGTAAAGTTTTAAGAAATTTCGAATTGTTGCCAGCGGATCCAAAACACAAAGTGAAGTTAACCAGTGAATTTGTTATGAAGTCTACTACAGGACTAAAAGTACAAATACGACACAGGGAATTGTAATTTATATAAATTTGCAACAAGTATTATATAAGATGATAAATGTGTTATGTATTAAAATGCACTGAACTTCACTATGCTCTTGATGACCAATTAAGAAAAAATAATGTTAACATATTAACAAAAAGTTAACATTATGTTCATTCCCAGAAGCAATTTTCTTTTGATTTTATTAGATTAGGTAGTGCTTATTATATACAAAACTAGATTAAATGACATTGAGTTTATTGATCTTTAACCATTCATTTCAAAAGTTAGCAATATCATAGATGTTTCTAATTTTCAAAGACTCTTAAGTTAATTTTCTCATAGAGTATCTATAATAACAATTTATTTAATCCAAATTATTATTATTGATTAGAAATTGTTTTGTGCGCAGAAGAGCAATTGTTCAAAAAAAATCCCTTTATTACATCATCAATATTTATTAATGTTAATATTTTCATAACAAAACTTTTCATTCCATGAAAATGTAAAAGTAGAAGCTAGGAAATAAACCAATGTTAACTAATTGTTTTGCAACGTTTTTAATAGTAACCATTATAGATAGAAATTTTGGTTATTTTATTCCGAAACAGGGTTGAATCTTTTGTTTTTGCTTTGTTTTTGAGTCTGAGATATTGTTGGCATCAACGGAAATAACACTAATTGTTGATGATTAGAGTGATATATTAAATTATAAAAAAGTTTGTTCATAATGGAATTTGTAAAAAAAAGCAAAATAGCAAAAGAGGTTTGAGTGACATACCAGAAAAAAGTTCAAATAGAAGAAAATAGAAGAAGGGCACATTATTATATTTCTACCAAAGTTCGTCGCGGGCAATTAGTGTATCCTTGTAAACAATTGATTTAATGTATTCCCAAACGAAAATGAGTGGGTATGGATCACTCACACGACTTTCTCTCACCTAACCCCCCGATCTATTTTAGGAAAATAACTTCTAAACGGTGCGACTTAGGACACATGTATGTTTAATAAAATCGACCATAAATTCAATAAAAACGCCAAAAGCTTGATTGCAGGCTAAAATAAACTACTTATATGGTCGACTATGCTACTTAGGCAACCCAAGCTGCATGACCGAAATTATATTTTACTGTTTTATTTTTTATAATGTTATATTTCTCTCGAAAACGGCATGTTTTAAAGAATGCAGTGTACGGTTATTATGCAACCTAAAATGGTTTTAAAAACTGTATTACCTACCGTACATTTATGAACGTGCCATTGATTAATTTGTGTAAACAGGAATTAGTGAAATATCGTTCAATGTAAACGATGCTTTGTCATCTTGTTGACAGTAAGCTAATCTAAGTTTTTTTTGCTGTCAAGAAAGAAGGGTAAATTTAAATACAATTGGATGCAGCTAGGGGTGGAAGTGCACAATCCAACTTTGTAGATTGCTAATATAGAGACCTTTTTCCAGTGGCGTGATGGAAGGGGTCTTCGAAAAGATGGAAGTGGATGAAGGACACGTGGGTGAACCTGTGCCCGGACCATCAATCCACAAACCCATAAGGTAAGAAATGGCCCGCCTGGTGCAAATTAACTTGCACCACGGCAGTTTATGTATGCAGTTGTGTTAATCATTTAAATAAATATATTTGAATAAGTATTTTAAATTAAAAAAATTATAGAAACCACTACGAAAAAAATGCTAAATTAATTCTAATGCAACTAATGAATTTTACAGTTAATATTTCTCTTGTATTTTTTCCGTCAGTAATATATCCCTTTGCCCTAGGAGGGTAACATATACAAATTGGAGCCACCCTTATATCACCTCGCTATTTAGACTACTTTAAAAGAAGGGGAAGTATGGATTGACATAGAAGTAATAACTTGGAACCACAAAGTTACATACTGAAGTTACATAGCGTCTAGATGAAATGGAACAACATGCATATATATATATATATATATATATATATATACTTCTAGAAGAGATAAAGACTAAAACCATGCAACTTTTATTTGAAACTCTTTTACCTAAAATGATTAGAAATGGTAGAAGTGTGGACCACATCTAACGGACAGACCAATGGCTAAAAATGGTACCGTTAGTCTTAGAATACCATAATTCATCCAGAATAAAGGGAAATTCACTGCGATAGCGTATCCAACGGCGGCGAAAGTGTGTATTGAAATACTCCCATACTGGTATTTGAATATGGGCTGGCGCACCATCTTGCATGAAAAACATACCGTAGGTATTCCACATTTCGGACAGTATCACTGTTTAGACACTTTTATCTATTTTCCCAAAAAAACTAAGACTAATAAAATTGCAATATTTCTGTATAATAATATATACAGAATATATACAAAATATAGAGGTACTGCCCTTATAAATTCTTTGAGCTAAATGTGATTGAAAATGTATGGGGAGAAAATTTATAAAAACATTATGACTTCATGTAAGAAACCTAACCTTCGCATATTACCATTACAGCTCAAACAAACATCATTATAGGATATCAAAATTACTTATTAAGTAAGTAATTCACTTTCTATGGTTGTGTCTCGATTTCAAGGTTTATTTGATTGGAGCTTTTTCAGTACAGTAGTTAGATATATGCTCTAAACGCGAAAACCTATTTTGTCTACTTATAGATACTTTCATTCGGGTTGGGCTGCATTCCCAAAGAATCTGAAACCAAATTTTTGCTCCACATAGTGATTATCTGATAGTGTATATCGGAATAGAACATTTTGATCTCTACCATCCAATTTCTTCAAAGAAAAGAGTTAATTTCAGTTTATTTTCACTTTGATCAGCATTTGGGTTTAAAATGAGGCCAACATACAAAAAGGTTGATACGGCTAATCTGTCGGAAATCTGCGAAATCGCTCGTCAACAAAACCTCTCAATTCGAAAGGTCGCTACCCAATTTACTGTTCCAAAAAGTGCATTGTCAGATTATTTAAATGGAAAGTAGTCGAAACTAGATGCCACAAATTTATCGAAAAATATTGGGCCTGCTTCAGTAACTGGCTCCTAGCGTAACACTTAGCGTAAGCACACTTGAGGGTGCTTTCCCAAAATCAGTGGAGGATTTTCAGAACACTGTTAAACATTAATAAGAAATAACTAACACCTTCATTTCTGATAATCGTTCTGGAAGAAAATTTAGCCATTTCCTGCCAGGACGATTTTTTTTCTTTAAAAGGCACCCAGAGCTACCCGAAAGCTCTGCAGAAGCAATATTAAAAGCTCGTGAAGTTGTCATAGAAGAAACTATAAGGAAATGGTTGAGAGATGTTTCCGAATACTTTCAGAAGGAGCTCTAGACATTTTCGACCACCATGAACGTATATTTAATTGGGATAAAACTGGGTTTTCTTTGGCCCCAAAGGCAAGTTTGGTTATAACCAGGAACGGAGCTAAAAATGTGCCCCAAATTAAATCGTCTACAGCACCCATGGTGAAATTCTTCCACCACTGGTGGTAGTTAGGGGAGAACGGATTTATTTGGAAATTATAAGATCTCTTCTACGAATTCATATCTGAATTCAACCTGACGATGCAGTTGCAACAGATCGAAAGGAATGAAGTTTCCGTTAGCCAAGTGGAAACTATGAAGAAAATACTTGAATACATCTAAAGTGAACGACATCTTTAGAATTCTTAATGAAACGTTGGAACCAGATATATAATTTTTATTTCTAAACAGTAGCTGTATTTTATAATTCTACTGAATCTCGAGGTAGAGGTAATACATTGGACATTGAAGATTCAACTGTGATAATTTAGAATGACGCAGAGATTGAAACAGCAATCCAGAACGCTATTAATATTGTCTTAAACAACAACGATTCAACTGAAGATAACGCTGAACATGAAGACATTCAATGATCTTTTCAGAATACTTCAAGCATTCCGACAAATGACCACGAATCTTCACATTCTTCAATAGACGAAAGGGGTGTGACTTCGCCTACACCGGGCAAGTTTAAAACAAATACCTAATAGGAGTTTAAACTTTAGTTCAATCAGATAAGAGAAGACATCCCGAAACTGTGGACATGGACGAATTTGTATATTATCTAAATCCAATTCCAAAAGGACAAAAGAATCCAAGAGCACAGAAACCATGTGTCATATCATCTACACAGCGGCAAGAAACGCAGATGAAGAAGCATCAGGAATAAATTGAAAAAAGGGGAGCAATTGAAAACAGAAAATTGGAAAGGCAACACAAGAAGGATGAAATTGGGAAAAGAAGTACGAAAACCGTAAAAAAGGACGAAACTGCAAGAAAGAAGGCAGAAGAAGCTATGTTACGAAATGTGAAAAAATGGAAATGTAAAATTTCAGTTTATTCTTTTTGAGACCAGTTTAGTTCCATCGAAGAAAGAGAAGAATTAGACATAACTTTTATTTAGTTTAGAAAACTTATTATTTATAACTTTATATTTGTTAAAGAAAAAGTGAGTCAAACATTGAGTCTTCATCTGGTTTATGTCGGAATAGTCGGAATACACTGAAGTTTAGTTTGGAGATCAAGGGGCAGTAAATTTTGAACCGGTGTAAAATGAAATGGATAAAGCGTTTAATTATTAAATATTCTAAGAATCGATAATTGACTTAATCCAGCCTGTACAAACATTCGTATTGAACTTATTTCCGGATTATCTGTAACACGAACTAAAAATTCATGTTCTTGTTCTGGCGTAGTAGTTCTTGGACGTTTTTTGGATAGTTTCTAAACTATCCCGTTTAATAACTGAAACAACTACATATCAGTAGCCTAAAATTAGTAAAGTCGTAGCCTAGAATTCCGTACATTTTGCTTTGATATAACCATAATACTGGATAGGCCAAGGCAATCAGATATTGTTTTCTTGGACGTTTTCGAACCTTCATCTTCTCTTTTTGAATGATGGACATCAATTACTGGAATAAGTGGTTGAATGTTGTTTGCAAGCTCTTAATTAGAGAAGAAAAATGTGCTACTACGATCATTTGTTTGAACACAATGAAACGTAATGTTGTTTTCTGGTCGCCTTCATCAGTGATGTAACAGCTATAAATAATCAGTCCAACAAATAAGCTTTGGCTTCTACTGCACACAAATCAGAGATAATATATGCTAACAGATAAAATCATTTTAAACTCCTCAAGAGTTTATTCGATTAAGAACCCAAAAATAATTGCTGCACTTCTAAAAACAAAACCGTTATTGTATATAAACATAATAAACAAACAGTAATTATGCCTAAAGCATATAAACACATATTACTGCAAATGTGCGATGTTGACATGAAATCTTTGTTGATTACAGTTAATTCTTGTTAATTATCGAAACTTCCTTTAAAAACAGATTTTATCATTAGCATGCAGTTATTAATACCAGTACAAACAAAATCGGCACCTCTATCCTTATGTACGCGCTAGCCATAGAGCAGTGATAGATGCACTGGTGCGCATTTAGTGATTTATTGAATAGTTTATATCTTTAAATTGGACGAAAAATCTTAATTTCACGTTCAAGGAGAAGTCGAGATGGAGTTTTCGGCGTTCGCGTTGTTTTTCATATTAACGATTGCGATTTTGATGTTGTACTATTACTGCATAAAGTTTAGAGAAATTCATAGAATACCTGGCCCATCAGCTCTGAAAACTCTAGGTGAAATCATATGGGGATATAGAAGTTCCAAAGGTACGTATAGTTCCAAAATAAAGTACAATATTTACGCCAATGCGTACATAGAATAGAAGGAAAATAAGTAACTCAAACTAATAAAAGTATGAAAAGATGCTATCGGGAGATCATATGATAGTAAGGGGGGCCTTGAAACACAGTATTATTGTCACATTGTGAGTGACCCCCTGTGTGATACCCACCTCAATATTAAATAACACTAACCATCTTGGGATACCTCAAATTAAAAGCCTCAATAGGTAATTTCATCTGTGCAAGAAAGACTAAAATAATACACTAATTGAGCGATTTCGAAGTACAAGGATAAGATAGGGGTACACAAATTTCATATTCGAAGTTAACAATTATAGTGAAACCGTAAAATATAAATGCACATGACTTGTTAACTCGAAATATGAAATTTGTGTAAGTACGCCTACTTTGGCCTTACCCTTTTTTATCTGCAATTTATTATACTGGTTAAATAAAATGTGTTGTGCACACCAGCTAATTCTCAGTGCGTCTGATACTAAAAGTAGTAGCTGCTTGCTTAAACCCTTTCAGCGAACGTGTAAACGCTCAATCTTTTTCAATTCATCGTCGTATGATGAATTGAATAAAAAAACTTAGGTGTGAAAAAGGTTAGTGTTAGCATATATTTCGCAAACTTTTTTTTATACCAATGAAAACTGAAATAAAATGTTTCTACACCTTCTATTTATTCAAAAAAAAA
>JAWQRJ010002798.1:0-12958 GCA_033557515.1 Diorygopyx duplodentatus | reverse complement strand
CTTTGAGGTATGAAGCCTTAAAAATTTATAAAGCTTTGAGGCCTTTGACTCCTTTAAAGGTTTTAAAGCCTTGAGATCTTGGAACTCTTGAGATCGGGAAGTTTTATACATTTTTGGAAGTCTGAAGGCTTGGATACCTTTGAAGTCCGAACTTAAAGTGTTCGAGATCTTTGAAGTCTGAAACCCTAGAAATCTTTGAAGAACTCTTGAAGTCTTTAAAGTCGAAAGTCTTGGAAATTGTTAAAGATCTTAAAAGTTTTTAAAGCTTTGAGATCTTTGAAGTCTCCAGGCATGAAAATCCATGAAGTTTTTAAAGTTTTAAACGTTTTTCAAGCCTATAGTATTGGAAATCTTTGAATTTTTTAACCTGCTTGACGGCTTGAGTCTTTGAAGTCCGAAGCGTTGGAATCTTGGAAGTTTTTAAATTCTTTGAAGTCTTTAAAGAATTGTGGTCGTGGAAGTCTGAAGTCTTGGAAATCGTTGAAGTCTATAAACTTTTTAAAGGTCTTTGAAGTCTGAAGCCACGAAAATTTTTGAAGTCTTTAAGGTTTTTAAAGTCTGAAGTTTCGAAAAATGTTTGAGTTTAAAGTTTTAAATTTTTGGAAGTCTTGAGATCTTTGAAGTCTGATGTCTTAGAAACCTTTAAAATTTTTAAAGCCTTAGTAGCCTTTAAAGCAAAGAGTTCTTTGAAGTCTGAAGCTTTGAAAATCTATTAAGACTTTCAGGTTCTTAAATTTTAAACGTTTTTCAAGCCTTTAGTGTTGGAAATCTTTGAATTTTTTAGTCTGTTTGATGGGTTGAGTCTTTGAAGTCTGAAGTTTTGGAAATCTTTGGAAATTTTTAAAGTCTTTGAAGTCTTTAAATAATTGTGGTCGTGGTAGTCTGATGTCTTGGAACTCGTTGAAGTCTATAAAGTTTTTAAAGGCTTGAGGTCTTTGAAGCCTAGTATTGGAAATCTTTTAGTAGATTTTTTTAGTCCTTTTTGACGGCTTGGGTCTTTAAAGCCTGGCGCTTCGGGAATCTTTGAAAATTGTGGTCATGGAAGTTTGAGGTCTCGGAAATCGTTGAAGTCTATAAAGTTTTTAAAGCGTTGAGGTCTTTGAAGTCTGAAGCCATGAAAATCTTTCAAGTCTTCAAGGTTTTTAAAGTCTGAAGTTTTGAAACTTTTTGAAGTCTAAAGTATTAGAAATTTTTGGAAGTTTTTAAAGTCTTTGAAGTCTTTAAAGAATTGAGGTTGTTGAAGTCTGAAGTTTTGGAAATCGTTGAAGCCTATAAAGTTTGTAAAGCCTTGAGGTCTTTGAAGTCTGAAGCCTTGAAAATCTTTGAAGTGTTTAAGGTTTTAATCTTTAAGTGTTCAAAGTCTGAAGTTTCGAAAGTTTGTGAAGTCTAAAGAATTAGAAATTTTTAGGAAGTTTTTAAAGTCTTTGAAGTCTTTCAATAATTGAGATCGTGGAAGTTCGTCTTGGAAATCGTTGAAGACTTTAAAAGTTTTTAAAGTCTTGAGATCTTTGAAATCTGATGTCTTGGAAACCTTTAAAGTTTTTAAAGCCTTACTAGCCTTTAAAGCCTTGAGGTTTTTGAAGTCTGAAGCCTTGAAAATCCATGAACTCTATTAAGATCGTTGAAGTCTACAATGTTTTTAAAGCCTTAGAAGTCTTGACATCTTTGAAGTCTGAAGCGTTAAAAATCTTTGAGGCCTTTAAGGTCTTTGAGATCGTAAGTGTTCTAAGGTCTTCAGTTTTGAACGTTTTTGAAGTCTAAGGTATTAGAAATTTATGAAGTCTTTAAGGTTTTTTAAGTTTTAAAGGGTTTTCAAGCCTATAGTATTGGAAATCTTTAAATTTTTTAATGTTTCACGACATAAGTCTTTGAAGCCTGAAGCTATGGAAACCTTTGGAAGTTTTTAAAGTCTTTAAAAAAATGTGGTCATGAAAGTCTGAAGCCTTGAAAATCTTGAAGTCTTTAAGATTTTTAAAGTCTGAAGTTTCAAACGTTTTTGAAGTCTAAGGTATAAATTTTTGGATATTTTTAAAGTCTTTAAAGTGTTTAAAAAATTGAGTTTGAAGCCTTGGAAATCGTTGAAGATCTTAAAAGGTTTTAAAGTCGTGATATCTTTGAAGTCCGATGTATTGGAAAACTTTAAACATCTTAAAGTCTTAGTAGCCTTTAAAGCCTTGAGGGTTTTGAAGTCTGGAGCCTTGAAACACCATGAAGTCTTAAAGGTTTTTTAAGTTTTAAACGTTTTTCAAGTCTTGGAAATCGTTGACGTCCATAAAGTTTTTAAAGCCTTAAGGTCTTTGAAGTCTGAAGCCATGTGAATCTTTGAAGTCTTTAAAGTTTTTAAAGTCTGAAGTTTCGAACGCTTTTGGGGTCTACAATGTTAGATTTTTTCCAAGTTTTTAAAGTCTTTGAATAATTGAGGTCATTGAAGTCTGAAATTTTGGAAATCGTTGAAGCCTATAAGGTTTTTAAAGTGTTTGAAGTCTTGTCATCTTTGAAGTCTCGACATCTTTGAAGTCTCGACATCTTTTGAAGGCTCGACATCTTTGAAGTCTGAAGATCGTAAGGGTTTTAAAGTCTTAAGTTGTGAAGTTTATGAAGTTTGAGGTATTAGGAATCTTTGAAATTCTTAATCTGAAGCTTTGGAAATCTTTGGAATTTCTTAAAGTCCTTGGAGTCTTTAAAGTATTGAGATCATTGAAGTCTAAAGCCTTGGAAATCTATGAAAATGTTAAAGTGCTTTAAGTTTTCAGGTCTTTGTAGTCTGAACTCTTGTAAATCTTTGAAGTACTTTTACGCACACTACGATGACCCGATTTCTTTTATCAACAGGTTCCGGAACGCTCCACAACCTGGGCGGCTTGGAAGGCGTGGTCTTCTCCACCACCACCGCAACCACCAGCAAGAACCTCTCGGACATCGAGATCCTGTACTGGTCCGCCCACATGGGCTCCCAGGACGACTACGGCCTCGGGGCCTCCATGGAGCTCTCGCCGGACGTCTACGAGAAGATGTTCGGACACCTCAAGGACAAGAACCTCATCAGCGCCGTCGTCGTCCTGATGCGTCCGGAATCGTTCGGGCGCCTGGAGCTGCGCTCGAGCAACCCCTTCAAGTACCCGAAGATCTACGGCGGCTACTTCACCGACCCCAAGGCGGAAGACGTGAAGACGATGACCGCCGGCATCCGCGAGGCCATCCGCATCTTCACCTCGGAACCGTTCCAGAAGTACGGCATCAAAGTGGTCGACTCCAAGGTACCCGGATGCGAGCAGCACCTTTACGACACGGACGGGTATTGGGAGTGCGCCATCAGGCATCTCACGTCCACCCTCTACCATCACACCACCACCTGCAAGATGGGGCCCAAAAACGATCCGGAGGCCGTCGTCGACCATCGACTCAGGGTCTACGGTATCGAGAATCTGAGAGTGGCCGATACCAGCATTATACCGGTCCAAATAACTGGCCACACCAACGTTCCAGCTTATTTGGTCGGAGAGAAGGCTGCGGCGCTGATAATTGAAGATCACATCTCCAGGGATAATGTGAAAACCGAATTATAGGATGTGTCCTTAATCTATTATTGTTAGGTCTATGTAAGGGTGAATTTTGTACGTACAGATTAATAAATCGTTCCAGACAATGATTTATAGTTTTCTTTATGAATGCGTGTGAAAAATTTTGGTTCAATCAAAATTGGTTGAGTCTGGCAAAATTGCTCAATACTAAAGTATAGTAACATATTTCAGATAAATCTTCAATGACAAATGCTTATTGATTATAAAACGTAAACCATCACATTAATTGCATTTATTAATGATATGTATTACGGTCATTATCATGTGTTTGTTTATTTCTTTATTTAGCCATTCATAGCCAGCCTGATTCATATACATTTCTTTGAAATAAGTATCGACTTGATTTCTGTAGAAACGTTTTGTGGTTGTTACCATTGGATGCTTTCTAATTTATTTTTATGTATAGTCATTGTACATAATCGTTATTCTTTTCCAAAACATAGCATCTCACAGATGAAAATAATTTTATTTTCTGCGTGTTTCTGCTATGTCGTCAATTTTTGCGTAATCGTTGAAATGAGGTGCGCAGTCAGTAGGATTCGAAATGATACTCCTCAAACGAAAAATCAAATAATTATGCATCTACCAGGAGTAGCTTTATATCTGAACTTTTATATATTTCACGCTGGATTGTTCGCTTTGATACCGATCGTTCTTGACTGTACCATTGTCAAAACTCATTACTACCAATTTTTACGATATCTGCTAGCATTTGGGGCGTTGAAGGTTACTTTTTTGTCCATCTATTAACAACAAAAGGAATAACTCTGCAACTCTAAATCTGCATAGCGAGCAAGGTTGTCTTTAAAGTCTTGACTTCTGGGAAGCTTAAAGTCTTGGGAACCTTTGAAGTTTTTTGGAAGGTTTAAAGTCTTAAGTTTTGGAAATATTTGAAGTCTTGAGAGTTCCCAAAGTCTCTGCAATCTTCGAAGTATTTAAATAGTGCCCTCCAAATGTTGAGGTCTTTGAAGCCTGGAACATTGTAAATCTTTCAAGTTTTAAGCCTTTGTCTTTAAAGTCTTGACTTCTATGAAGCTTAAAGCCTTGGGAACTTTTGACGTGTTTTGAAGGATTTAAAGTTTTTGAAGTCTGAAGTTTTGAAAATATTTGAAGTCTTGAGAGTTTCCAAAGATTTCCAATACTACAGGCTTGAAAAACGTTTAAAACTTAAAAAACCTTAGACTTCATGGATTTTCATGGCTTCAGACTTCAAAAACCTCAAGGCGTTAAAGGCTACTAAAGGTTTTCAAGAATCAGACTTCAAAGATCTCAAGACATTAAAAACTTTTAAGGTCTTCAACGGTTTCCAATATTTTAAACTTCCATTACCTCAATTATTTAAAGACCTCACAGACTTTAAAAACTTCCAAAAATTTCTAATACTTTAACTTCAAAAACTTTTCAAACTTCAGACTTTAAAAGCCTTAAAGACTTCAAAGATTTTCAAGGCTTCAGATTTCAAAGACCTCAAGGCTTTAAAAACTTTACTGACTTCAACGATTTCCAAGACTTCAGACTTCCACGACCACAATTCTTTAAAGGCTTCAAAGGCTTAAAAACTTCCAAAGATTTCCGAAGTTCAGGCTTCAAAGACTAAAACCGCCAAACAGATTAAAAAAATTAAAGATTTCCAATACTACAGACTTGAAAAACGTTTAAAACTTAAAAAACCTTAAAGACTTCATGGATTTTTCAAGGCTTCAGACTTCAAAAACCTCAAGGCGTTAAAGGCTACTAATACTTTAAAACTAATACTTTATCTCAAAACTTTAAAAACTTTATAGACATCAACAATTTCCAAGACTTCAGACTTCCATGACCACAATTCTTTAAAGGCTTCAAAAGCTTTAAAAACTCAAAGATTTCCAATACCATTTTTAAAAACTTTTAAAACTTAAAAACCTCAAAGACTTCATAGATTTTCAAGGCTTCAGACTTCCAAACCCTCCAGGCGTTAAAGGCTACTAATACTTTGAAAACTTTAAAGGTTTCCAAATATCAGATGTCAAAGATCTCAAGACATTAAAAACTTTTAAGGTCGTTAACGATTTCCAAGACTTCCAACTTCAAAGACATTTCAAAAATTCAAAGACAGTTCAAAAATTTCAAAGATTTCTGGGGTTTCTAGGGACTTCAACGATTTCAAACACTTTAAAAGGCCCCAAATATTTTTCAAGACTTTAAAATTATTTTTCAAGACTTGTTGTTTGAAGCCTTGGAATTTTGAAACCTTTAAAGTATTTAAAGTCTTTGAAGTCTGCTGTTTTGGTAATCTTTGAGGTGTTAAGAGTATCCAAAGTGTCTGAAGTTTTGAGATCTTTGAAGTTATAGAAATCAAAGTATTTATTTAATTATTTCAAAGCGTTTTGAATCTTGAGGTCTTTGATGTCTGAAACCTTGAAAATCTTTGAATCCTTGAAAAGTTTGATGTCTTGGAAATGTGTCTGAGGTGTTCAGATCTTTGTCTTAGAAAGATTCAAGTCTTAGAAATCTTGGCGGTATTTGAAGTATTGGTGTTTCAAATCTTAAGGCCTTTCAAGTCTGAAACCTTGGAAATCTTGACGTTTGACGTTTGATGTCTTGGAGATGTTTGTAATTTTCAAAATGTCTGAGGTCTTAATGTCTTTGATGTCTTGGACATCTTTGCGTTATTTAAAGTATGGGTGTTTCAAATCTTGAGGTCTTTGGAGTCTGTAAGCTAGGAAATATTTCAAGTTTTTTAAAGTTTGAAATTTTAAAGCCTTTGTGTTTAAATTCTTGACCGCTTTGAAGCCTTGAAGCTTTGGGAACGTTTGAAGTTTTTTTAAAGGTTAAGGACTTTGAAGTCTGATGTTTTGGAAATATTCGGAAGTCTTGAGAGTTTCCAAAGTGTCTGAAGTTTTAAGACCACTGAAGTCTTGGAAACCTTTGAAATTTTTAATTAGTGCGTTTCAAATCTTGAAGTCTTTGAAGCCTGGAACAATGGAAATCTTTGAAGTTTTTAAGCCTTTGTCTTTTTTTAAGTCTTGGATTCTTTGAAGCTTAAAGCTTTGGGAACCTCTGACATTTTTTGAAGGATTTAAAGTCTTCTTTTTGAAGTCTGTTTCTGAAGTTTTGAAAATATTTGAAATCTTGGGAGCTTCCAAAGAGTCTGAAGTTTTAAGATCATTGAAGTCACGGAAACCCCTGAAGTATTTACTTAGTGCGTTTCAAATGTTGAGGTCTTTGAAGTCTGTAACCTTGGAAATCTTGAAAGTTTTTTAAGTTTGAAGTTTTAAAGCCTTTGTTTTTAAAGTCTTGACTTCTTTGAAGCTTCAAGCCTTGGGAACCTTTGTACTTTTTTCAACTCTTGAGATTTTCCAAAGTGTCTGAAGTTTTAAGATCATTCAAGTCTTGGAGATCTTTGCGTTATTCAAGTATTGGTGTTTCAAATTTTCAGGTCTTTGAAGTTTGTAATCTTGGAAATCTTTGAAGTTTCTTTAAGTTTGAAGATTTAAAGCCTTTGTCTTTAAAGTTTTCACTTCTTTGAAGCTTAAAGCCTTGGGAGCGTTTGAAGTTTTTTGAAGGGTTAAAAGTCATTGAAGTCTCAAGTTTTGGAAATCTTTGAAGTCTTGAGAATTCCCAATGTGACTGAAGTTTTAAGATCATTGAAATCTTGAAGTATTTAATTAGTGCGTTCCAAATGTTGTCTTTGAAGTCTGTAACCGTGGAAATCTTTGAAGTTTTTAAGCCTTTGTGTTTAACGCTGACTTCTTTGAAGTTTAAAGCCTTGGGAACCTTTGAACTTTTTCGAAGGGTTTAAAGTCATTAAAGCCTGATGTTTTGAAAATATTTGAAGTCTTGAGTTTCCACAGCGTCTGAAGTTTTAACATCTGTGACGTCTTTGAAATATTTGAAAATTTTAATTAGTGTGTTTCAAATCTTGAGGTCTTTGAAGTTTGAAACCTTGGAACTTTGGTGTCTTGTAAATGTTTATAATTTTCAAAGTATCTGAGGTCATACGATCTTTGAAATATTGGAAATCTTTGCGTATTTAAAGTATTGATGTTTCAAATCCTGAGATCTTTGAAATCCGTAACCATGGAATTTTTTTAAGTTCATTAAGTTTGAAGTTTTAACGTCTTTGTCTTTAAAGTCTTCACGTCTTTGAAGCCAGAAGCCATTCAAGTTTTTTGAAAGGTTTCAAGTCTTTGAAGTATTTTAAGCATTGAAGCATTGGAAAACCCTTTGGTTGTTAAAATCGTTGAAATCTTTAAAATTTTGAGGTTTTAGAAGTCTGAAGCCTTGGAAATCTTTCGAGGTCCTTATCTTTAAAGTCCTGAAGTATTTGAAGTACGAAGCTTTAGACGTTTTTACAGCTCTTAAAGCCGTTGAAGTCAGAAGATCATGAATCTTTGAGATATGGAAAGCCTTAAAAATTGATAAAGCTTTGGGGCCTTTGACACCTTTAACGTTCTTAAAGCCTTGAGATCTTGAAACTCTTGAGATCTGGAAGTTTTAGACATTCTTGAAGTCTGAAGGCTTGGATACCTTTGAAGTCCGAACTCTCCGACATCTTCAAAATCTTTTAAAGTCTTAACATTTTGGGGCCTTTTAAAAGGTTTTTTGAGATCTTTGAAGTCTAAACCCCCGGGAATCTTTGAATTTTTGAAATGTCTTTAAAGTCGGAGTCTTGGAAATCGTTAAAGACGTTAAAAGTTTTTAAAGTCTTGAGATTTTTGAAGTCTGATGTCTTGGAAACCTTCAAAGTATTTAAAGTCATAGTAGCACTTAAAGTCTTAGTAGCCTTTAAAACCTTGAGGTTTTTGAAGCCTGAAGTTTTGAAAATATTTGAATTCTTGAGAGTTTCCAAAGTGTCTGAAGTTTTAAGATCACTTAAGTGGCGGAAATCTTTGAAGTATTTAAATAGTGTCATCCAAATGTTGACGTCTTTGAAGCCTTGAACATTGGAAATCTTTCAAGTTTTAAGCCTTTGTCTTAAAAGTCTTGACCTTTGATGTTTTTTGAAGTGTTTAAAGTCTTAAGTTTTGAAGTTTTTTGAAGCGTTTAAAGTCTTAAGCTTTGGAAATATTTGAAGTCTTGAGAGTTTCGAAATGTCTGAAATGTTAAGATCACTGAAGTCACGGAAATCTTTGAAGTATTTAATTAATCCGTTCCAAATCTTGAGGTCTTTGACGTCTGTAACCTTGGAAATCCTTGAAGTTTTTTAAGTTTGAAGTTTTTAAGCCTTTGTCTTTAAAGTCTTGACTTCTTTGAACTTCAGCTTTGGGAACCTTTGAAGTTTTTCGAAGGGTTTACAATCATTGAAGTCTGATGTTTTAGAAATATTCGAAGTCTTGAGAGTTTCCAAAGTGTCTGAAGTTTTGGAAATCTTTGAAATTTTTAATTAATGCGTTTCTTTGTCTTTAAAGCCTTGGATTCTTTGAAGCTTAATACCTTGGGAACCTCTGACGTTTTTTGAAGGATTTAAAGTTTTTAAAGTCTGTTTCTGAAGTTTTGAAAATATTTGTAGTCTTGAGAGTTTCCAAAGTGTCTAAAGTTTTAAGGTCATTTAAGTCACGGAAACCCCTGCAGTATTTAATTAGTGCGTTTCAAATCTTGAGGTCTTTGAAGTTTGTAATCTTGGAAATCTTTGAAGTTTTTTTAAGTTTGAAGATTTAAAGCCTTTGTCTTTAAAGTCTTCACTTCTTTGAAGCTTAAAGCCTTGGGAGCGTTTGAAGTTTTTTGAAAGGTTTAAAGTCTTTGAAGTCTGATGTTTCAGAAATATTCGAACTCTTGAGAGTTTCCAAAGTGTCTGAAGTTTTGGAAATATTTGAAATTTTGAATTAATGCGTTTCAAATTTTGAGGTCTTTAAAGCCTGTAGCATTGGGAATCTTTGAAGTTTTTAAGCCTTTGCCTTTAAAGTCTTGACATCTTTGAACTTCAGCCTTAGGAACCTTTGAACTTTTTGGAAGGGTTTTAAAGTAATTGAAGTCTCATGTTTTAGAAATATTCGAACTCTTGAGAATTTCCAAAGTGTCTACAGTTTTGGAAATCTTTGAAATTTTTAATTAATGCGTTCAAATCTTGAGGTCTTTAAAGCCTGTAACATTGGAAATCTTTGAAGTTTTTAAGCCTTTGTCTTTAAAGTCTTGACTTCTTTTGAAGTTTAAAACCTTGGGAACCTTTGACGTTTTTTGAAGGATTTAAAGTTTTGAAGTCTGTTTCTGAAGTTTTGAAAATATTTGAAGTCTTGAGAGTTTCCAAAGTGTCTGAAGTGTTAAGATCATTGAAGTTACGGAAATCTTTGAAGTATTTAATTAGTGCGTTTCAAATGTTGAGGTCTTTGAAGTTTGTAACCTTGGATATCTTTGAAGTTTTTCAAGTTTGAAGTTTTAAAGCCTTCACTTCTTTGAAGCTTAAAGCCTTGGGAGCGATTGAAGTTTTTTGAAAGGTTTAAAGTCTTTAAAGTCTGATGTGTTCGAAATATTCGAACTCTTGAGAGTTTCCAAAGTGTCTGAAGTTTTGGAAATATTTGAAATTTTTAATTAATGCGTTTCAAATTTTGAGGTCTTTAAAGCCTGTAGCATTGGGAATCTTTGAAGTTTTTAAGCCTTTGAGTTTTTGAGCAGCTTTATATCTGAACTATTATGTATTTCACGCTGGATTGTACGCTTTGATACTGATCGTTCTTGACCCTACCATTGTTAAAACTCATTACTACCAATTTTCACGATATCTGCCAGCATTTCGAGCGTTGAAGGTTATTTTTTTGTCCATCTATTAGCAACAAAAGGAATAGCCGACACGTCTGCATAGCGAGCAAGGTTGCTAGACCTATTCTAATTGAACGAAGAACCTTCAATAAAAGCAAAATCCCTACCTCGAAATGCTAATTTCAGTGATTGTATGGACTGTTCGTATATATAGGACCAGGTGTGGACCAATTAACGTTTACTCGTGCAGTGACAGTGCTCAAGTAGGTGAGCTTTTACAATTTTAATACTTAATTAATCAACTAACCTTGTTTTTATTTACATCGTTACCTAAAGTAATAAAATTATTTTTTTACAATTTTTGCAAGTGAAAAACGTCAGTTTTGCATTGATAAATGCAACGTTAGTGCCAAGCCCATATCCTATAACGCCTATTTTATCTTTTCACATATTTGCATTACATGTGCAATAAACATTAATAAGTGGCTTATGTACGTGGTCAGGTTCTAAGGTTAATAGTAAAAGTACGCATGGAATTTGCATAATTTAATAAGAATTTCCACGGTTACTGGGTAGGTCGGATTATTAAGTGACACATGTATATCAAGGGCGCAATCACTGAAGCGGCCTAACAACGTGATTATCCAAGAAACAATTGAAAAGTTAAATAAAAAAAAATAAACAATATCCTTCTATCCGAATAAGGAAATTAATGCCTCGGATCCCCTTACGACCAAGCACTCACAATAAGGTAACTTTTTAGGTACTCTGACTGAAATTTTCTGTGTTCTTGTCGCTGTTGTTATTTACTTTCCTTTCTCTTCCTAAGCTAGCAAAATGAAGCTACTGACGACCCTAATCTCGACGTTTTTGACGTTGAACTCGTTAAACGCCTCTCCCTTCGAACTAACGGAGAAATACGTGAAGGACTTCGAAGATGGCCTCCAGCACTTGAAGAACATTTCGCTGCAAACCAACTTGCAAGAAAGCGTGTACGACCCGAAGCATTACGACGAAGCGGCCGCATTAAAAGGTAAGCCCCACGAGATCCTCTTTGTCACCTGAAGCGTTCAGAGGAAATTTCAACACCAATGCAATTGTTCCCCCGCAGAAGCCGAAGAAGTAGACTTCATCGTGGTGGGCGCCGGTTCGGCCGGGGCGGTCGTCGCCAACAGGCTCTCCGAGGTGCCCGAGTGGCGCGTCCTGCTGCTGGAGTCGGGAGCGCCGGAAACTCCCTACTCGCAGGTCCCGGCCGTGACGTCAGTCCTGCTGAACACGCCGTACAACTGGGGCTACAAGACGGAGCCGCAGCAGAAGGCGTGCTTGGGGTCGGTCGACGACAGGTGCTCGGTGAGGAGCGGGAGGGCCGTGGGGGGCACCAGCTCCATCAGCAGGATGCTGTACACCAGGGGCAACGCCCTCGACTACGACACGTGGGCCGACAACGGGAACGACGGCTGGTGCTACAACGACGTGATGCCTTACTTTAAGAAAGGTAGGAGAACGAACGTTTCCTTCACGTGTTTCCTCCTTCACACATACTTCCATAGAGGTTTCGTGGTTGACCACCAAGAGGATCTTTGGACGAAAGAAGATCTTTACGCAGTTTTCATTTCGAAGTTCTCAAACTTCCCGGTTTTCGGTTCTCCACGATGCAAATGTATATGATGCTTTAAGATTTGGGGTTGCTTTTAGCCCAGACAACGAAAGAGCTGTTCCATTAGCTTGAATTAGAATTGCTCGTGCTCCAAATTCTCGATTTTAGTACTTTTGACCGCCTTCTGTTTAATCAGGATGATGTAATACTAAACAATACAGAGGTCGTTTTTATCCCCCGAGCGAGCTCGGTCTTATAGGTACTATGTCCAAAGTGGCACCGTTTAGAGATTGGGGGGGGGTCTTAGGTGAGAGAAAGTCGGGTGAGTGATCCACGCCCACCTACCAGTAGGTTTTTTAGGTACTGCTATGAATATATTAAATATGGATTTACGTATACAGGAGATGAAAACTGTCCTAAACCACAATGTGTAGTATGTGGAGATGTTTTATCTAATGACTGCATGAAACCATGAAGGTAGCACCAAATGTAAATTGGAGCCATTGCTGCATCCATAGACAAAATTTAGCTTCTAAACACCTTCCTCGTGAATTGAAACTTGTTTTTGATGAAGCTGTGAAAGCGATTAATTTTATAAAATCGAGGCTCACAAGCTCAACAATTTTCAAAGCTCTGTGTGATGAGATGATGAGTCTTCATTCCACGTTGCTCTTTCATACAGAAGTAAGATGGCTATTTCGTGGTAAAGTTCTTTCCAGACTGAGAAAACATTATTTTCAAGCTTTCATCCAAATTGCACGACTACTATAAATGACTCCAGGCTCTTATATATTTATCAGATATTTTCCTACATATAAATAAGTTAAATTTGGCACGTCAAAATAAATCAATAACGGTATTTAGTGTGTCTGACAAAATTGAATCTATGATTGATTTTTGGAAATCATGTATTGAAAATAGTCAATCTGAAGTATTTGAAACTTTTCACAATTTTTTAGCTGAAAACAAACTGCGACTTTCCCCCGGAATTAAAGCAACAAATAATTGATCATTTACAAGGATTAAAATCAGATTTCCAGAAGTACTTTCCAAAACCAGACAACATAAACTATTGGATTCTAAAGCCATTTGAAGTGGAATACTT